>CAJPEV010000567.1:0-73177 GCA_905338385.1 Darwinula stevensoni | reverse complement strand
GAAGTAGTGGCTGCCCCTTCTGTGACTATCTTTAAGAAGAAACTAGATGCTTTCATGGACAGGCAAAAAGGTGGGGGGCAATGTTGACGTAAGTACTAGACAGTAAGCAACTAGGATAGTAAATATAAAAAAAATAAAAACAAAATTACAAAAATATTTAGCTTTAAGAGGGTTAGGCCTACCCTAAAATTAAGGAACGCTCGACCTCGACACGTGATATCGAAATGGGCGAAATCGCCTCTTGATATCACTAACTCTCCTAACTCCTGACTTTTGTGTTACTGGGTTTCATGCTCACAACTCCTGTAGGGACATTACTAAAGGAAATGCTCCCATAGATTACTAAACCGATCTGAATGCGTTAAACAGATGTTAACTCGTTTGTGAAACGATTAGAAATGTAATATCGAGCACGTCAGGATGGCGCGATTTACCAATAAATGAATAAATAAACCAAAATAAACTAATGCCTTCCCGCGAAGTTCCTGCAGTAATACGAGGCAAGGGGGTCGATCGCACTCCATCGCAGACTGATGAGCTCATTCCATTTCTCTCTGCTCGTGTATTGCGAGAAATCCCTCAAGATTAATAGGACCCTTGCATGACACCTAAAATAACCTGCCTCCTTCAGCTGCACTTTCATTTCATGACCCACTTTTTATCTCGTTTTTTCTCACAGCTTTCAGGAAAAGAAAATCTTGGAATACGAGCATTGAAGTTGAATCCTGGGGCATGTTCCTCGCCTCTGCTAAACTTAAATCTAAATCTAAATCTAAACCTACATTTATGTGCACGACACCACTGAGTGAACAAGCAGGAATCGGGGACGGAAAATGTTCAAGTGTGCTTCAGCAGCGGCAAACCAGAGACAACATTATCAGAATAAGCGCAAATTTGAATCCTGCAAATCGGGTACCTAGAAAAGAGTAAATGGCATACATGCCCCTGAATACATACTTGCATGCTTCGACGTTGGTGCCCCATCACGCTGGTACCCTTTCCCCCTTAGGAGCCAGAGAGGCTCGTGAAAGCAATCTTCACTCAGTCCCAGGAGCAAGGGCTCATTGAGAGTGGCTTCCAAAGTCGGACCTGAAGAGACCCTGATGCTTAATCAAGGCGTATAATAATGCATCGAAGTGATGTCATGCTGTAGAGGCAAACAGGAGGCGAGCGAGCAGAAAGGAAAGAAACACATAATGAACTTGGCGCGAAACAGTCGACTTTACGACTTTCGCCCCGCGAAAAAAAATGGATTTTTATAGTAGTCGGAAATCTTTCAGTCCCAACTACGAATTTACTTTTAACTTTCTTCGGAGGGGGGGCATAAAATTCCTTGCCCCCCCCCCCCCCTCCCTTTCCACCTTTCCTCTACCTCCCCTAAATTCTTCTGAATGCGCAAGGCCAACATGAATCTTTCCACCTAGCTTCTTCCTCGAACAAAATCGATTAATTAAGTACTGCACAACATTTTTCCTTCAAACGAGTCGACATTTCGAATTTCACGAATTAGGCTCAATCATTTCCATCGCTACAGTGCGGGTTCCTTTATAGCAGCGGTTCCCAAACTGTGGGTCGCGAACATTTTCCCAGAATAAAAAAATCACTACGTCTGCATCCGCTCAGGATAAAACATGCCCTGCAGAAAAGGGCAATCAGTTTTCTTCACGTCATAATTACTTTGAAAATGCCTCGTTCTGGATTCCGGTGGGTCGCGAATTTTTTGTGCGTCAGAAAGTGGGTCGCGAATTAAAGAACCACTGCTTCATAGGCTCAAGGTTCGCGTACGAACGTCAAGTGGCATTTTCGTTCATTATGATTACTTACTCCTTTACCACTCTGCAGTTGTAGTAATCCTAAAGGGCATCATGTGAATGCTCTACTTCTCAGCTTCGCGCATTGAAAAATTCAAAGGGCGTTAGTCGGTGCCAACCTTCATCTATTTTCCATGTTTCTCTCTCTGTCCACTATTCCAGGAAAAGCCAATCCCAAAGGAGTAGTAATATTAAAGGAAAGTCTCGAAGAGATTCAAATCCAGTCGGTGCCGTCTCCAAGAAGCGATTCCTTCTTGGACTTCATCGCTCATTCAAAGGCACCTGTTCCATTATTCAAAACATGGAGTGACTTTATGCGCAGACGTTATATGTTTTTACAGAATATTATTACGCCCAGAAGTCATGTTTCCTTGTTTTAGGGATTCTAAATTTAGGAATGCAAAACGATTCTTGCACAAACAAAGGCTTTCTATTCGATCGTCAGAACAACAGCAACGAGAGTTCGATAACGTACTTTCAGATATTCGAAAGTGCCAGAACTTAACTGAACGCGATGAATCTAGAGATCTTGGGGAAAGATGGACAAAACTACATATGGGAGCGAAGGTCATGAGGGTTGGAATATACATTTTAAAGGCCCACAACTTCCTTCTTCCGTGCTGGAATCTCGGAAGGAGGAGGAGTAAACGTCCATAGGAGCTCTCACCTAATTTGAGTGGAGAAGATTTAGTACTTGTAGGATGGGATTCTACTCTTCCCTAATTCCGTGCACTGCTGTAATAAAAAGCTTAACTTCAGCATTTAATGATACCCTGAGTCATATATTATAAATATATATATAATAATTTCATGCTTTCCATATATATATTCATGGATTGCATAATAAAAAAGTGGAAGGATGGTAAGAAAATCTAATATTCTATCAGGAAAGCCAGTACTTAATAGTATTTGTAGGATGCAGGGAACAAGGGTTTCATCTAGTGAGGAATCTTGGTACTGCAACTGCAGGATGGTCAGCTAAAGTTTCATATGGATGGTGTGGCGTTAATTTTGCATAAACTTGATATGTACTTCACGTCATCTGGAGTGACGTCTAGTTTATGCAAAATGCACGTACACTTTGGTGACGTAAATATAGGAACGTAAATTTTACGTAAACGTGATGTCATTTTCATGGCAATCGCAAGAAATTTACATTGTTTGCAAAGAATTGATATCTTGTTTACGTAAACATGCTGCTTGAGTACTGGTTCTCCGGCCAATATTTTCATTTCTAACTCCCTACGCCGCTGAACTCAGTACAAGGAATCTAGAGGAAACTCCGGCTCGGAGGATGGAGGGAGGATCCTTCAACTTACGAGGTGACTCCATGGGAAACCCATGTGAAGCGAGGATGATAGCGTGTATCATTTCTTTACGGCGCACCGGGTGCGGGATATGTCTAACTCCTCGAGAGGGGATAGATTCGTATGTGATGGAATATTTAACACGGTTGAGCCACTTCGACACGCAACTCCGGAGCAGGATTTCTCCCAAGTGCGCCATAAAGGCATAACCCTGAAAGGAACGTTAATTGAACATTCATTAAGCATTAAGTGTTCCGGGTGCAACTTGGGCACGTTTAATTCGATACTATAAATCAGGGATGCCCAAAGTGCGGCCCGCGAAGGGCTTTAGTGAGGCCCGCAAGGAGTTGTGGAAGAAATAATTATAAAATGTTTATGTTAATGCATGTATGATTTCATGTGCTGTGGAATGAACGAAGTATAGCTTGACTAGGATTAAATTCACCCGCAGGTGAGTACGGTCTATTCCCGGCCAAAATTTTCGGATATGGAATCCTCCTGACACTTTTATTGAGGGCAACCATAAGGCGCTTATCTGGACTGGCCTCCATGAGCCATCTGTGAGGGGGAGAATCTGCAGGGTTGCCAGATTTAGCTGGAAATTGCATTGCACGCATCACTCAATAGAACTTATTTGAATAATTTTCACGCGCAAATTTCTGACAAATTGATGCTGTCAGAATGCTCCCAGTGGCCGCCACGACATCGCAAACACACCGCAGTATGAGATTCACACGAAGATAACATAAAAATTCATGCCACCTTCTGAAATACTTATCTGTTTTTACAATCCCACCTGGAAGGGGTGACGGGAGAAAAGGAGAAAAACCCTGGACTTTATTGCTCCATCCTCATCTGTCAAGCTTACTGTATATGTCTCTCGTCTCTCAAAGGACAAATAAGAAGGGACAATGTCGTCGAAACGGGTTCATTCCACGAGGACTGGGATTATCAGTCGAGCCGTGGAACCATACAAAGCGACAGCGTGGGTTTGTGAGTTGCAGTTTGGAATTTATTTTCCTATGGCCATGTCAACAGTAAGTAGAAAACGTCGCATTGATGAAGAAAATCGCGTATTTCAAGACAAATGGACTCACGAGTACTTTGTCATTGAACAAGATGGGAAACCTCTGTTTAATTTGCAAGCAAAAAATAGCAGTGATGAAAGAATACAACATGAAGCGTCATTTTGAGACGAATCACAAAATTTTAAATCAATTTTTGGACAATCAAAGGAAGCAAAAAGCTGAGAATTTTTGCAGATTCCTTTTCATGCGACCCTGAAACTGCATCCAGAAGGAACTCATCGAACTGCAGGAGTGCACCGGCTGGCTTCCTTTCGTGACCTTCACCTCGACCAGTTCTACGCAGACTTTCCAGCCCAAACGTATCCAGCTCTGCGTAAGCACGGCCATCGTACGGTATCTCTTTTTGGAAGTACATACATTTACGAGACTTTCTCAATCATGAGTCTCGATAAATCAAAATGGTGGACAAGATTCACGGATGAACATATCACTCAGTGCTGCGAATCTCAACTACCAACTACGAGCCAAAGTATCCTCGGATGATTGCTGAAAAATCCCAGCTCCATATGTCCAACAGTAAAAATTAAAGTTAGCGATTTTTCTTGTATAATATTTATCATGCAGAAAAGCCAGTTTTCGATTTTGCGGCCCGCGAGCCCGTACCCCACAGGCTATGAGGCCCCCATGACCCAAAATGTTTGACATCCCTGCTTTAAATGAACGTAGGAGAAGCGTTCATCCAACGCTCTCGGGTTTAATGTTGCATTACGCGCTTTTAAAAGGGATATTTCAACGCTGTGCTTACATTCGCTGCAATGCTGGTACAGCGTTAAAAGTGTTTGAAGGAACGTTGCCATAGGACGTGTTTGCTGGGTTTCCATCTTCTGTCCGGCTCCGAACTAACCATGGCTCGCTTAAGGATTTGCCACTTGTATCTTTCCGCAGAACCAAAAACTTCAGGGACCCTCTTGTCTCCTGCTTTTTCCTTTACTCCTTGCACCCTGGGGTGCTTCCCTTGCAGATTTCTCCCCACGTCCTTGGGTCGCTTATGTCATTACTTGCTCCATTTGTTTGTCGTTTCTACCATCAATTTCCCGCGCAGTAGACTCACTGGTCACCGATCCGATATCCGTATTTCAAAGGACACCCCTATCTCACGCCATTTCCAGGTGCACAACGTCTTTCCGTCCAAGCAATAGATTCGGTGACCTTACAATTCCAAAGCAATAGATTTGCGATCTATGGAGTTGGCAGTAGTCTATTACCTCAGGACGTTCTGCCCTGATGGCACAACGTAAATAGTTCAGAAAACTCAGTTCCATATATCCCCTAAAGGCCATCTATGCCTGACAACGGACTCATTGACCCCTCTTTGTTTGTCTCCCAGTTGTTTTCCACGTGAAGAAGGTGATAAGAAGGGCATCGCCCGATAGCTCGTTTTATCTCTCGTATTTCTGGTTTTACTGTCCAGTTTTATTAATACATGCTTTACTTACCTCTTTACCTTTCACCTGCTTTAGAACCGTTGTGGAGCGCTTTCAAGCTTTAAAAACGCTATCGCGGCTGATACTGGCTATTTTTCACTTTAGCAGTCCGATCGAGGAAGAAAAGGCATATTGATCTGAAAAAATGATAAGAATGAGGAAGCTGAAACGGTCTCGAAGGGCAAAATTGGGGTTGTCCTTGATGGGATGAGAAGCGGATGATGAGGTGAACCGGTTATTGTAATTCTCCGTAATTCTCGTTTCTGATGGGCGACATGATGTGAATACCCGGATATTCTGGAAGGATAAAAAAGATCGCGTCGAAGACAAACTCCTGCTCCCTCTTGAATCGTGCTCAGTGAGAGAGGAAACATGGCCTCGCAAGGAATCCTTCTACTCATATTAATTGTGAACATCGTGCCTTCATTCGACGCATTTCGTTCGTCAGGTCAACGCTGCCAATGCGGCAATGAATCCTCCCCCGTGTGCGGATCCGACGGCGTAACTTATCACAGCAAGTGCCATCTCGACTGCGAAAATAACAGCAGGAGGGGTCTGCAACTCTCAAGTCTCCAAGAAACGTAACTCGGTGGAAATTATTCATTTGTTTCTTTTTGTGTGTCGATATTCCAGATCCAAGGTATTGTCGCCTGACGGATCTCGGAACGGAGTATGTGGGCACCAGATCGGAAACGAGACAGGGGGAACGATGCACTCCTTGGAGCAGAAACAGGGGGACGTACGAAAGACCAGATGTGCCCCAGGATCCCATCAGCGATGAGAATTTCCCCGATGGGAGTGTCCAACAGGCGAAGAATTACTGCAGGAATCCGGATAGGGCAGGTGACGGCCTTTGGTGCTTCACAGGATATGGGGACCAGCTTTCTTTCGGTCTCTGCAACGTCCCCCTTTGCTTACCAGGCGAGTTCTTAATGCAAACAGTAAGTTTGCTAATCCCGGTCATTAATATCGTGAGAAGGTTGCCTTCGAGCGCCCACTGTCCAATAATAATCAGGTTGAAAGCATTTTCCTATCTTCCATGCTTAGTCAACTGTTAACTGTTATGTCTTAGTCAACAAGAAAAATTAGACCTAGTTCATACTCGTACTTTACAGCGTGCTGAATGCTGCAACTGCACGCTGTACTGAAAAATCCAATCCAGCATGTCCAACTGCTGGGGCCAGTTCCTCGCCTCTGCTAAATTTAAATATAAATGAAAATATAAATTTTAGGCTATACATTAGTCTAAATCTAAATCTAAACTTAATCTACTCTGAAAGCAGCCTAAAAGCAAAATATTTAGATTTAGATTTAGATTTAAGTTTAGTAGAGGCGAGGAACGGGCCCCGAGACTGCAATCCTGTGATGCTTCAAGAAATATGTTTTACAGCAGCAAGATCCTCCATGTTGTTCGGCAAAAAGTTCGTGCTGTACAGCAAGCTGGATGGAATAGAAACCATTCCTATTTATTTATTTTTGGATGCAGTAGAACATATAGTACAGTAGATGCAATGCTGTATCTGCTGGATGAGCGAAGAGTTTTGTAGTCCGTTAAACGGATTGCTGCTGTGTATTGCATTGAGCGTACAGAGCATGCTGTACAAAGCTGTACAGCAGGAGTATGAACTCGGTCTTACTCTTCATCGCAATTGACCAGGAAGCTATTTTATTTTTAAATTTTGGGGGAAAATTGGTCCCCAATTTTCAAAGCTGTCTGAATTGGACGTGAATGATGGAGATGCATTTCCTCAGCTACCTCTCAGCATTCTTTTCTCTTAAGAAGCAATGGGTCTTTCTGTGAGCATTATACAGTAGTTCTTGTTCTACGGCAGTAAACATTTCTAGAAATCAAGACAATATGTTTTCGCTTTACCCATTCACGAAGCAAAAATGCTTTTTTTCTCATTGCAGCAAAAAATATAGGAACTAGGATAAGACTGAAACTATCACATTCAGGTAGGGTAAAATACTGAGAGATGGGGCCTGTTCTCAGTGAATGCCGCGGAACAGCAGAATCCCAACTACACTCCTGCGAACATAAATGTCGCTGCAGGGGTATGCGTGCCTTGCATGTTTAGTTGTTAGGATTTTTCTGCTTCGTACCCTAACAATGGGTACTGTCCCATCGCTGTGTATTTTACCGTACTTTCTTCACTGGCATAAGGAGGGTACTCTACGGAAAAAAAAGCAAAAGCACTGCCTAAAAGCCTAAAAGTTTTTGTAACCATTGTAAAATATGGTTTTCTTTTCACAGAGATATCCATGAAGCACGACGGAAAATGCAGAAGAGGTTCTTAACTTCACATTCCTATGAACATTTTCTGAGGATTTGGATTCAAATGAATAAAGAAAGAGTGCATGTTGAAATAGGGGCTCTCACCCCAAGTGTTTCAATCACATTTGTTATAGAGCTCTAACCAAGACACAGTCGGTCTCACTCTCAAATATACGTTCATCATACAAATTAACGTTCACGACATGTCGGTCCCACAGGTTGCTTGAACAAGAGTGGTTCATTTGGAAACCATGCCGATATACTACAGCTAGAAAGGCAAGTTCGGGCAAAGGTAGACCTTGGACAGCGATGATTTTCTGTCCGCACTGATTCACAGGGATGCATAACGCCATGCTAGTTCCCATACAACAAATCGCTTGTCACATCTGTCAGCTCCAAAACAGAAAATTTGAGAAGGGATCAGGAAAGCCTCTAGGAGCTCGCTAGCGAACATCAAAATCGACTGACTTTTCATGGCCTCTGAACAATTCCAAGAGAGCAGACATTTTACCTGACTTCCGGCAGATGACTCTGCCGTCGGAAAAGTATGGCGCTTCGCATTCACAAGTACCTTCCGTTTCGGGAGCTCGTGACATGTTACGATTGCTAAGATGAATATCGACGGTCTACCTGTGATTGGGAGGGGCATTGATCTGAAAAAGGTATTGGTTTCGCATCATTATTCCCTAAATATGAGTACATACTTGTGACTAGAGGTCTGTGCTTATATTTCGCTCATAGGGATGAACTCACCTTGAGGGGTGATAAAAGTACCCAAGCCTGCTTCGGATTGATTTTCCCTGGAGTTAACGTTTGACCCATACTTTTCTTTGACCTGCGCTGTCGATGTGTGAAGTAGAAGCTCTCTCATTTAGGAGGAGTATCGCTTCATGGTCTTGAATCGTTGCTGTATCTCATGGCCATTAATGGTGATTGTGATGATTTGGATTTAGAGCACTATTGACAATGTTATGGAAAGGGGTAGGTGGGTAAAAGTCCATCAGAAAACAATATGTAGTCTCAAGTATCTAAGCTAGACTTTGCCTGCTCTATTGTCTTTGTAAGCAACTATTACAAGATCTAACAACTGTCTTAGGGGGAAAAAAGAAACTAAACTAAATATTAGCCTACAGTGAATTCTGATTATACATTTCTGGACTCACTACACTTTGAAACATTGTACAGTTAGAAAACTGAATGAGTTCTACTCTGAAGTTTGCACTTTGGATATGTAAAGTTTATTGCACTTTATTTTTTAAGTACAGGGTGGTCCACAATTGTCTCCCCAAAAGTAAAAGGTTATTACTCAGGAATTATACATCCAATTTCAATTATATACGACTCAAATGATAGCCAATTCGATAAATTTTTACTGTGGAGAATTTCAGCATTCCAGAAGAAACTAGAACAAAGTTACATCCTTATAAATGAAAACCACCAAATCACCTGTGTTCAATGTGACTTCCACAATTGCCAATGACTTGATGCAGTCTCTCTTTGAATGCCAGCAGAATTCTTTCAGTCATCTCTGGTTCTACTGTGGCAAAGGCATCTCTAATGGCCTGTTTCAGCATGTCTAGGTTGTCATAGGTCTACTGATGAATCTCTTCAGGTTCAGAAACCTCTTATGAATTGCCTTAATGATCTCCTCAGGAACTGAGGTTTTTGGACCCAAACTGAAGAAATTTCCAAATTTTCCCCCACACAAATTTGCTCTCTTCAAATTATCAAACCAAATGGCAATATTCGTCTTCTGCAGGATACTGAGGTCACCCACGACAAACAATCCCTCATGATGCATGGAATACCCACAAATGAATTGTGAAACTCAAGATGGAATTGTGAAATTCAGAAGGGATTGCGATATTCACAGACTTTAATTGCATGATATGGGTACTATCATTTGTTATGGGGTAACTTTATTCTAGTTTCTTATGGAATGCTGAAAATTTCCACATTAAAAATATATTGAATTGGCTATCATTTGAGTCATGTATTATTGAAATCAGATGTACACTTCCTGAGTAATAAACTTTTACTTTTGGGGAGACAATTGTGGACCACCCTGTATTGGTTGACGAGTCTACCACATTCCAGTGAAACAATGACGATCCCTCATTGATCATCAGGGCTCACAGAGTACTGGATAACTGCTATGATCTCTTTTCTTCCAAGCCTAAAAGCCTATTAAAGATCTTCCTTCATCTGTGAAATCTCCTTTTTTTGTTAGTGATGGTACCAAGGTTTGCCATCCCATCAAGGCAATGGCTGATTTGCTGAATATCATTTTGGATTGAATGTCTTTTACCAATTTTGAGCTGCTTGACCTATGATTATTTTCTTCCATAGGTGCCACCCATCAATCAGAAACGAACACTTGCATTTCTCAACCACTTCATCATTGAGACAGTGAATTTTCTCAACAAGTTTGCTGAAGCATGCGAAGTGAAATTAGAAGATATGAATAGAAGACTGGTACAAGTGGAAACCTGCCTCAGCATCTTAGAAGCCAAGGTGAGATATTTGGAACCAGGAGTAGTAACCAATAGAGGAGTTGCATATAATGTCTAGTATGGCAAAGAAACAGTAAAATATGCCTGAACTTGCTCTCACATATCTTTATTCCATTCAGAACGAGGCTTTGAATTCCTTTGATTTGCCAAATATAGGGCCTTTGTTTTTTATGCTCTCAATGTATAACTAACTTTAGCTGAAAATCTTTTATCGATGGGCAGGGCCTAGTGTTGAAAATGAAATAGATTCTGTTGAGTTAATTATGAAGCAAAAACTTTGGAGGTGATCATGGAATGTCTAAATTGGGATCAGTGGCTGGGAAATCCCCAAATCAGAGATTCTTGCTCAGGAACATCTTTCTATCACTCAAAAATGATTGAAATTTTCTACTTTCATATTACATATATATTAGGCATATGCATAAAAATGTGATTGGAATGTTTAATTTGTACACATAACTTTTTGCATAACTTTGTATGCATAACATTTTTGTTTTAACTTCACTAGCATAAGCTTTGCATTCCTTGTTAATTATCTCACTGAATGATCACTATGGAGCAGATTTTTATGCAAATGCATATTTTTCCTGCAGCCTCCTATGAACATGCAACCCAGATAGGATCATGTCTCATTGATAGAGGAAGCCAATTATGCCATTTAAAAAATGCATAAAAATGCATATTTTCACATTTTTCTCAACTTTTGCATATTTATGCATATTTTGCCCATTTTTATGGGAAAAATAAGGGTTTTCCTGGAAAGTGTGCTTTCTTTATGAGCTATAGAGGAAAATTCTCATGCAGTTATGAAGTCTGACCAGCAGCGTAGTGAGGGGGGGTGAAGCTCTCGAACTCTGCTCTAGATTCATGTGTCACCTCCACCCCTCCTGAGAAGTTTAGGAATTCTAGTGCCCGTTCTTTTCCATCGCTGCTGGCTGTGACAAGAATAGAACAACTATACCCAGTTGAGGCATGTAATGTACATTAAAGTTCCTTCTGGCAAATTCATATTGCATTTAAAAAAAAACATGTTTTTGCATATTTTCCCTTATTCATGTATATCTCCTGCATATTTTGGCAGTTTTATGTGCATATTTCAGGAGTTATTAGTGCATAAAAATCTGCTCCGTAATGATCACTAAGTTATGCAAATTAGACTCAGAATTTTTATCCTTTTTGCTTTGTCTTCGTATGAGTGTTTGATATTTTTCCTGCATTTCTTTTGCTCTAGAGTAATGTCAGTCCTAAATGCTATTTTGATGCACATGAAATGTATTAAAATCCTTACAATTACCCTAGTCCCTTTCTTAATGCCATTGAGCACACATTCTCTGGATTTAAGGTAGAAATAATAAGAAATCTTAGCTGACAGATCCACATTTGTGACAGGGCTAAAGCTGCTGCTCAGAGCGTGACAATGTAGCAACACAGGGTTCATACATTGACAGCAGTTGCATTGATGGCACTTTCTATGCACACACAATGCTACAGTCAGCTGTGTTACATGCTATAAAAAGTACTGGGCAAGTGTCTGGAGCAAGAACCCATAATGGAATGAACCCAGAGCCCCAATGCAGAAAATTTTCCACTTATTTTAGCTCCTTACACCTTCCTATGTCTACATCATCATGTCATTTATGTCTGTATTTGTTGCTGTTAATGAAAAATCCAGAAGGCATGTGAAGGGCACAAGAGCTTCAATGGAGGGAGAGTGAAAGTGAGAGGAGGAGGGCCATGCAAAAGGGGCTACCTCAAAAGGGGCTCAGGATTCTGGGTGATTTTCTACTTCTAAGTAGAAAAGGGGATTTTCTGGGGATACATCATTCTTCAGTTGTTTTTGGTTTTTTTTTTTTTTTGGAGGTATATCACCTAACAGACTTTTACAACTAATATGCTTCAGAAATATTTTTTGTATTAAGCTTGCCAATAAGAAGGCTGAAACTAGGCTCATTTGTTGGCCTTCTCTACATTTCTTAAGTAATAGTTGTCATGCTTGATACTTTGATGATGACATAATTTGGATGCTTTGTATTTCACAGTTGAGTTCTATCCCTGGTCTGGAGAAAGAAAAACAAAGCAGTGATCCATGTGAATTATCTGCAGAGCCCCTTCCTAATGGGGACACAAATAAAGGGAATCAAATTACTTCAGTAGGTAAGCTATAGCCCTGTCTTTCAGTTGATCACTGAACTTCAGTTAAGGTGAATGCTGAAACTGCATGGCGTTGAGTACAGGGTTGTTATGAAGTCATCACTCTATTTTAATTGGCCATAACTTTTCAAGGGACAGCCAGATGCAGCTAATACTTTACATAGATGTTCATGAGTCAGATTTTTTTTCCCACTACCACAAAATGTTACTGCATGCCAATAGAGGATGCTGTAGTCAACTGCAGCACCCCCAATCTACATGCTATACCATTTTTCAGGTATATAAAAAAAAAATTTTTAGGCCCATAAGTCTCTGCTAAATATCAGCTGCATTCAAGAGTTCTTTCAAAAGATATGGTCAAAGTTGGATGGTGACTTGTTACCATCTTACTTTGGTCATAAGTTTTGAATTTGAATTTTAGATGCAGCTGATGTTTGACATAGATGTTCATGAGCATAAAAACTTATTCATCCTACCTGTTTTTCTGCTGCTTACTTTTTATTTTGAATGTGTCAGGTGATGCTTTTCTTTTTAGAAGCAGATGGTGCAGAAGCAAGAATCAAATATCATGAATCAGTTGAGATAATAGAGAAGCCAATATCTGTGACTCAAGAGAAGCCCCCTGCAGACCCTCGACTGGCAAAATACCTCAAGATGCTCCAAGTTGGAATTCCATTGCCTGCTGTCCGCCAGAAGATGGCTATGGAAAATATTGATCCTAGCCTACTTCAGTATGTCCCCTGCATTCTCAACACATTTATCCAAAGTCAACATGAAATACAATTTTGCCCAGTTGAATTCAAACAAAAACATGACATTTTCTTCCACACAGAGTTGCAGCACAGGAAGAAGCAGAAGCATCAGCTGCACCCACAGAACCTGAAGTCTTGGGGCCCAGATCACAATCTAGCTCATCTTCTGAAGCTTCTTCTTTCTCCAGCACCAGTGATGAGTAAATTCTTGGAAGATAATCACCTTCAACTGTGATTTGTCATCCCTCCTCTCAATGTGATAGCTGTTCTTGATGAGCTTCTATGCATTTGTTATATTTGCTGTCAGATGGGGATTATTTCCCATGTGTTGAGTTATGCACCTATGCTTTACTGCAAGTCAACTTGCTTCTTCCCTCTCTTTGCATATTGATGAGGGCTTTCAAATTTGTGTTTTATAATAAACATTGAGAGTCTATATTTCATCTGTTGACTGGTTGCAATTATTCAGAAATACCACAATTTACTTTTCATTTTGAATATCATTAGGATTTAAACATGGATGTTTCTTATTTTTGGGATGTGTGCAGTAGGCTATAGATCTTTCAAAAATTTGGAGTTATTTCCAAACTGATGAAAACCTAAGATGAAGAAGTAAGCTACTGAAAGTAGACAAGGTACTTTTTTCATTCAAGGGCACTTTTATTCCCAGACAGATTTTTCAATATATAACTCTCTTTACAAAGAAAGGAGATTGGTGACTTCAGCTGTCGGGACCACTCAACACATTTCCTTCTTAGAACTGGATCATTTGTCCCTGTGAAAAGAAGCAAACAAATCTTTCAATTCAATTGAAACTAATCAAATGAATAAAACCTCCAGATCTTAATGGCACTGCTAAATACAAAACCAAGAGTAGCTAACCTTTCGTTTCTTATCTCCACCCAACTCAAAGTGTTTGCATCGCTTGAGGGGAATGTGATGCCTGTATTTGCAATCTGTGCACTCAAGCCTCAACACAATCTTCTTGGTAGTCTTGGCCTAGGGAACACAAGTACAGAATTATACAGATATCTCCACACTGAAATGTGGGGCCTACTTTAAAAAAACAAAAAACAAACGAATTAAAGAAAACTGGAACTATTTTTTTCTCTTTGCCCTCCTGAATAAGAATGTGATTCATGTGACCAAAATCCTGCTTATTAGGTACAACAAAAAATGAAGGCATTAAAACCCATGTCTTTCATCTCATCGTAAGAATGTTCCACCTTCCTATTAATTACCTCCAGTAATTGTCAACTCTCAGAAATGAATGCTCTAACACAAATGAACATCATTTGCAGAGCTCTCATCTTGGAATTACTAAAGCATACTTTTATAGCATACTCTCTATATTATCATTATAGGAAAGAGGAAGATGAAGCCACCTTGGTACATGTTGGAAAAAACTAGAGCTGCAGTAGGCCTTGCATTGACAATTACTTGATGTGGCAGTTATGAATGAGCATCCAGCAACGATACAAGAATGTTCGGATTATGATTATGCTGTTTGAATACAATATCTTCAAAGGGAGAACAAGGAGACAAGAGACTATTATTGATAGACTTTATGTATTAGCAGAATAAAAATTTGAGTCATTTTGATGTCTCCTTCCCCTTCACACTTTGAGCCCTGTGTGATGACTTTGGCAGAAACAAACAAACTGTTTCCTCCAGGGACCATTCAGTAGCTTGATGACAAAACTTTGTTTCTTGTTCAGAAGAAAGCTTGAAAATTTTTATCTCTTATGCTTTCCCAACAGCTTTCACTGGTCCAAGAAACAGTTACATAAAACCAGAGGCTCAATGTACTTGCTAGGATGATTTGTGAATTTTACCTTCTTCCTGAAGATGGGCTTTGTCTGACCACCATAGCCCTTCTGCTTACGATCATATCGACGTCGTCCTTGAGCATTGCTTCTCTCTTTGCTCTTCTTGTACTGGGTCACCTTATGAGTTTTGTGGGTTTTGCAATTGGTGCAGAGGGTACGTCGCTGCTTGGGTACATTCACCTTCACATCAGAAAAATACACAGTAAATAATAGCTTGATTCACTTGGCCTATTTACTCATGTGTACTGTTTATTGGTTTCACATGGGCAACTTTCAATTGAGAATAGCAGGCTGTTGACATGAATCAATTCACATTCTGCCCAATGTCATGTACTACCCCAAACCAAGCCACCCTCCATTTGATCTTTCCATGGTTTTGTTTTATAAAGCCAGACTTCATTCCTGATCCTAGATTATTCTCCCCTGACCTCCCACTTTCATCCTTAAATATGTGACAGCTCTTGGCTGAAACTAATTTCAGGAAACCTGCCACTACGATAACAGGGCCAGCATTAGCATATCATTTCCTTCAAGGAAGATGTGTTCTCACCTCCTTGTCTACACCATGGAACTAGGGAGTGTTATTCACTTGAACCAGACATTTCTTCGCTTGACTTCTACACTCATGCATGAGGAAGGTCCTATGAACGCAAGTCTAGGCAAGTGAAATGTTGTCTAACTCAAGTGGAAAACACTGTAAAACATACAATGTTAAAAAATATTTAAATTCATTAGCAGATTGCGCTACGAACAAGTCTATCTAAGTCTCTCATGTTACGTTACGCTTATACCAAAATAATCGAAGATATGCCCTTTGAATATACTGATGGGCAGAGAATGAGTGAATTTACATAAACCTTTCCCTTTTTGTACTTACAAGCCCTGGTCCTCGTATAATTCATGGCGAGGTCTAACTTTGGAATTAAATTATAAATTAATGTCCTGCGACGACCGAAAAGAATTTTCGGGTAAAACCCAGTGCAGTGGACCCAGAACTTGCGCCCACATAACTTGAGCAACGCAATATTCAAACTTAAGAGGTAGGTTTGCTGCGATTTCATGAAATTTGGGGGAAATTACGTCTACTGACCATGATGAAGAGAGTGGAGTATCACAGCAGCTGCGAAAAGTAGCCTAACCCACGCGTGCTGACGCTAAGAGGGCGGCCATGGAAAGAGGATGACGTCACGTAGGAGGTGCAGAATCAAAAGCCTCAAAATCCATATAAATGCAGATTTTGTAAAACTAAACAAAAGAATTAAGATATACTTACTATATATAGGCTATATGCTTCGAAAATTTTCTTTAAAAATGGCTGTAAAGTTTGTTTCTTGAGTTGGGGTAGAGTAATTCCACGTCACCCTTTGGCAGACTCGTGCTGCCCTCTGTGAAAAGTTTCCCAGTCGAAGTCTGGCTGCAGGTGAGAGTGGTGCTCGTGCCGCCGATATCCCAGTGTGATACTACTGGAACGTTTTCTATACATTCATCATGAGTACGAAGGATAAGGATGCCGAAGTGGCTGTGAACAAAGCCGAAGAGAAAGCGGGAGGCGATGCGTCCGACTTGAAGGGCAAGAAACGGGCGGCAGAGGTAAGGAAGATTAGGATTTTCCGGCTTGTGTGAAACATTTTTGTAGGAGACGCGCTAAACGAGTCGGCAAGGCGCGATCGCGCGTTCAGTAGTAATTTTTTACTTTTACAGGAGGTAAGGTGTAGTAAACATCGTGGTGCGTGAGTTACGTGAGGTGTGGTTTTTTCTGGGTCGTGGTAGCGTAGGGGACTTTCTAGGCGTGTTTTCTAGGATGAGCGGGCTTTGATAGACTGTAGGGCTAGTTGCTTTGTGGAAGAGGGAGAGCGGGCTGCATGAGGGGAGGGGAGGGGAGAGCCGGCCGGCCTCGCTCATTCCCGCCATGTCTCCCTTTCGAACGCTCCCTCCCTCTCCCTCTTTCTTTCCGCCTATCATAGGTCCGCGTAGCCTCTACGAGCGGCATGGCGTTCGTTGGGCGTACCGAATAGAAATGCGCTTGGGATGACACCTTTATAGTAAAATGTAGTTCCCATGGTAGGTGGTTATGAGAATTATGATGAACTTTCCGACCCTACCAAAATTAACGGAAATGTGGCATTCTACTTTATTCACATTTCTCGTTTTGCTCGCTTCAAGGAGGCGGAGTCGGAGCACAAGAAATTGAAAAAGTCCGAAGAGAACGGAGAGGACGGTGGGGAGGAGGAAGAAGAAGTGGAAGGGGAAGACGACGACGAGGGTGACGAGGACGAAGTACCTGAAGGAGAGGAAGACCTCGATGAAGAAGCGGAAGGTACTAACCCTTGGCTGTATTACTACTCTCTTGCAAATGCAAGGGTATCATGAACATGCTTGATAATTGTGATTGTATTTCCTATTGGATAGGAGATGACGAGGATGTGGACGGAGGGGAAGAAGAAGGCGAGGGAGAGGAAGATGAGGAAGCATAGGTGAATAAACAATCCCTGAGAGACGATCATTTTCCCATCCGGCCCTGTGATCTAGGAGCGGCTGGGAAAGTAAGTGTGTGGTGATGGAACACAAGATTGAACAAGGTCAAGGCAGAAAATAAAATTCAACCTGGCAAGATTGTGGAAGTGTTTGCAGCTCCTTTTTGGGTCGATATCTCACGGCAATGTGATTGATTGATGGACTGATTGATGGGATCTACGATCTGATCAGTCTTTCCCAACCAGCAACTCCTTTATCTCAGGAGAGAAGAAGAAACAAAAACATTCTCTGCTGTGTGACCTCTCTCATTTCCACCAGTATCGAATTCGCCAAGTTCTTCAATGTAATCTATTGTGTGTACAGGGAACACAATAAATAAAACAAAAAAACGAACCTCTTTTTTCTTCTCGATGTGGTAAATTAGATCTAGGGATGGGGATCCTTTTTTTTTTGCAACCCAGGTGTTCTTGGTATTCCTTAAAAGAAAGGTTTCTTCATGTATTCATCAATGATGAATGTCTCGTTCATCCTCTACCATCCCTTCATGCTATTTTTACAGTATTTGTTGGTCATTCATTTATTTATTGATTGTCTCAATTCCCGGAAAGTGATACAAATACTTCAAAATACTTCACACAAAAACGTCCTGTTCTATTTTTGGTTCTCTCCTTCCATGGTCTCTTGTCCTGGTTATTCTTTCCTCTGTGTTGTGGTCTTTTGTGATGTTCGACAACCATTGAAACTTGGCCGTAGTGCGATGAATTTTGACGAGGTTTTTGTACAAAAAAAGAAAGTTGTTTTCACCAACGACTGAATACGTGTGTCTTATTTCATGATGACATACATATGAAGAAAATGAAACACTTCCCGCCTATTGGTGGTAATCGATATTCAGTACGTTAGACGTCGCTGGGACGCGTGTCCATACGAAGTTGTTCAATCGAACGTAGTCCGGGATCGGTTGGCAGGAGTCCTCGGGTTTTGCTGCGCATAATGAACTGGATTCTGTGAACACCATGGAGTCATGCGGGGTACGTACATGACGTCACTGCGATGGCAAATTAGTGCGAGATTAGAGAAAGGAAAGACTCGCAGGATCCAGTCTAGCCAACGGAAAGAGAGCGAGAGTCGAGGGACATCGGCCGTTTCTCGCTCTGCCTCTGCCTGGGAGATACAGGCGACCTTGAACTTGCGTTCCCTTCTCTCCGGTCTCGCCGGCTGCCTCCTGCCTCCGATTTGCATCGATTCGAATTTTTTCTTCATTTCGGCTCCGAACAGGCCCCCGATTCAGGCGGGGGAAAAAAGCAATGTTCGCCACGTGAAGGAATAAATGGTACAAGAGAACCCTAAATCGTGTATATCATGACGCTATAACGCATGTGTGACACCGAAGAAGCAGGACTTCCAACACGTCAGTAAAGGAGGAGTAGCGGAAGATTCATGCTACTGAATATTAGAGACCTTTTTAAGAAATGTTAATCCCTTCTTAAAAATGCTTTCCGTTCCTGCTCTGTTAGGATGTATAACACGAGTGAAGCAAGGGAATATATGAGGATGGCTATCTGACTTCATAATACATAACAGTCGCAGCGAGGGGAGGGAGGACGGAGGAAACAAGGGATATGCGCTAGAAGCCATTGATCTCCGAACGTGGCGACATCTCCCTTCCGCTGAAAGTACTTTCAATGTCTTATATTCGTAGTAGATGTCAGCAGTGAATTGCTAGGCACTAAGAGACCCTTTGGCCAATGAATGTAGAAATGTACAGCCCCTGATAAGCCTTCTTGCCGAGCAAATGTAACTATTTAATCAGCGAATGGCCTCTATTTTTTGTTCTCCGATACTGTTATCCCCACAGCAGGAACTGGGAAGACCTCTAGCCAAATTAGCTACAGATCGGGATTAGGGTAAAGGCGCCAGTTCTTGGACGGGTTAATTTTTCTCTTAGAAATTGTACTACAGTCGTTGGAGTCATCGGAGAACCGTGTGTTTGGTTTCAGTATCATAGTTAGATGTCAATAATCTAAAATTAAGTATTGATTGCATACGTTATCAACAATAGGCATTTTAATGACTGTGTGGATTTGCTCGCTATTCTTTGTGGACGACACCATTTTTGGTGAGCAATCATGAACATGGATAGGTCCTATAGGATGATATAGCCAAAGCATCTGTGCAGCAATTTATTCATCTTCACTGAAATGAAAATGGGAAACAATTTACTAATTCTTCACGACTTTTTCTTTTTAGTTAGCAAGCAGTTACTTTCCCGACCGCCAAGGCGAAGCCCGGCTCATTACGGTTGAAAAACTGATGCGCTTTCTACGATGAAGTCCAGGAGACCCTGATCGTTCAATATTTTTTTGGTCATCCAACCAGATTAAACGGAACTTTCCTGTCACCAAAACCCTTTCCATTCCGATGATCATCGAAATCTCAGGCCTCCGCTTCGTGAATGATTTCAGACACTTTTTTTCCCGTAATTCATTAATGGAAGACGAATTTTCCATTCTATCAAAAACCACTTTACCAACAAAGCGAGTTTTAAACGCGTCTTTTCGTGCCTATAATGCGAATTTACAGTGCTAGCCTCATATTAAAAATATTCTTGATTTCGTGAACCGTCACTGACAAGGGCTAAGTCACCCGATAAAAGACTTCCTCACGATATAATTAACCAACTTTGACACTTCCTCTGCAGACAACACAGGCAAAGGACACGACCTTGACTCTCTTGGAGGCCTGGCACCACTGGTTTCGGCATGTAGGGTACTTTTAGGGGCCCCAAAACCTTTTGGCAGCACATTCGTAGACGGTTTCATTTAGCGGAACCGTCTACAAATAGGCAAATCCTTGAATCGAGATTCCAGTTAGTGGACACCCCCTCTTTCGTCATTTTAGAAGCAGATTTCATCCATACACGGATAGGAATATGAATTAGAAACTTCTAGCAACGTTTCCTAATATCATACAGGAGACCCACGTGAATTCTTGTGCAACAATCAACTTTGGAAACGGGTTAAGAGAAATCACTAGACATAAGAAAATCAGAGGGTGCTACATCTAAAACGAAGCAAAAACATCTAAGTTGACTTGCAAATATGCATGCGCAATTCATATGGTGGCCAACAGGCATGTACATAGCATGGAGCAAAATTATTAATTTATTGCGTATCATTTTTTGGATAACAGAAAACGTGAAATCGTCCACAAATAGGCACCTGTCTACGAACTGGCGCCTCTACTCTATATTGAGCACCGAATTTGTGCTAGCTAGTACAACAGGAGTGGAAAATTAGAGTTCATTCCGTTTTGGAGATGGCAAGAAACCGTTAGCGAACTGAAGGGGGGGGGGGGGGGGAGGGGGGGGGGGGACGCCAAATTTATCTGACGCCCCCAGAGGAAGAATCTGACGTGGGTCTATGAAACCCAGCATGCACTTAGTGCTCAGTATTTCTCGCAAATCTTGAAGTTGTCCCATTCCAATATTCGAGTTATTTCAGAATAATGGTTTCCCGGATCGTGTTCCAGGGAAGCCACTCGTCCTCTTGACTTTTTTGGCACGAACCACCATGGGTTGTCGTACCTACAAACGCAACGCATCCACTTACGACTCAATTTACAACATGGATCATGCGCATTGACGAAAGGGAGAGACAGAAGTCACCAAATTTTTAGATACCGTGTTTTCATGCAGTGAATGAGTTCAGTGCATTATTGCAATGTCCAGGACTTGAAGAAATGTTCCTGACATGCTTGTGTTGTCCCTTGGGTTACCATGGAGTACCTTTTCCCTTCAAGATTCACACTTTTCTGTTGGTTTGGCACGAGAAGGCCCCAACCCCACTCTCCCCTCTCCTCTCCCTCCCCTCTCCTCCCCCTCCCCACTCTCCCCCTCCCCTCTCCTCCCCCTCTCGCTGCTGAAAGATGAGAAGTGATCTCCGTGGCCCCACTCTGCACGATTTCGTTTTTCCTCCAAGTCGACGACCAACTGTTCTGTCAAATTCTGATCGAACCAAACATTTGAATTCTCAAGGTTCATTTCGTGTCCCAATCGCTCTCAAGGGAAAAAGGAGCTTTCGTAGTATTGACCTCAAAAATGAATTCAATAAAGCATTATTTGGGCGTTCGTTTAACTCAAAATTGCAATTTCTGTGCGAATGTTGGCAACCTGAGAGAAGTAATTGGTCCCTAAGTGTAAACTTATAAGTTTTTCAGTTTCGCGATTGATAATCTATAAACTATGAAAAAATAAGGGATTAGTTGTTAGGAAGACACTGTGGATTCTGGTAAATTCACACGCTCGTATGTAAATGTCCTTTCCACGACGACTGCGGGATAATTATGGAGCTATTATAACTTGCAGAGGAAATAAAAACAAAGGAAAACAGGTGAATATCAGTTTGTATAACATCCTCAGACCCAAGGAAAATAAAAACCATAGGATTTGGCACGTGTACGTGCCGCTCGAGCCTGAAGAGCATAACTGTTGTGTGTTAAAGCAAGTGCGAATATATAGGAAAAACATAGCAGTATATTCCTTGATGCTGCGTCGAGCCCCAGAACTGAATTGAGAGTGAAATTCCACTCCACTCGCCCCAGCCATGTGACCAAATGATGTGATGAAGTGAGAGCTGCCCCCTCCCCCCTCCTTTTGTATCCTACCCCACTAAGTGAGGTATTATCATATTTTACCACTTTCAACAACCTGAGTTCAACTTAGTTTCTCGCCTGTTAAATTTAAGCATAAACGGAATCGATATCTGAACTTGACTTGAACACATTGAAAAAAGCAGCCAAAGTCTGTTTCCCGTCTGTGCTAATCTAAATCTATCTTCAAGGCGGTGCATATGCAAAAGTCTGTTTCTCGCCCGAGCTGAAATTTAGACTCGAACTAAAACGTCCTCTAAAAGGGGAATAATGAGGGGACTGGTCTGACCCAGTCTAAACATTACATAACTATTTGAGAAGGGAAAGAACTGTCAGCAACGTTTGTTGAGACATATGACCTTGAACCGGATGATGCTGTGGCTGCACTCACCGGATGGACCCACCGGGCTCAAATCGCCCGGATCTCTTCAGCTCGTGCGAGTCCAAAATCAGTACACTCTAATAGCAGTGAATAGTAGCAATGAAACTGAGTTACGGTGGTGACTATAGTTAAAAATAAGTTTCTATTTACGAAGAAGAAGAGGAACATAGTAATTCATGACCCCAATCATCTCCAATTCTCCATTATTACCATGTCCAAAGGGTGGGAAATGTAACGTCACGATTCCTCGCCATCAATTTTTAAATCCTGCATTCTCAGCATGAACCTTGGAATCTCCAATCCTGTTAGCAGACACTTCTTTATGCGCCGATATTCTTCGAGTGAGACAAAGAGTAGAAGTCGTAGATTCTCCAGTACAAAAAGTAATGCGAAGCGTGCGGGATTTCTCGCCCCCCCCCCTCCCAAAGCAGGAAACGTCGAGGAGTATCGTCTGCTTGGGCGCGAGACTTTGAAAATCACAGCATCGCCGTAACGCAGTGGTCTCGGCCAGGCACGCTGGAGGTCCCGGGTCCGAATCTGACCGGCAGCAACCAGTTTTCTCGAGGACCGACCCATTCACTCGAGTACTGCATGCCCCCTTGGACTCAAGGGTCAGCCACTCTATGCTTCACGATCTGACAGGTAGGGACTTGGTGCACATCAATAGCACACGCCTCGCGACCTGGTCGCCTTAATCCGAAGTGGTGCTTCTAGAACCTGACGGCAATGTCATCACCTCCCCCCCTTGAAAACGTCATAGTATGTTAGAATGAGCGTAAAAAGTAGTTCATCCAAAGGTGTAACACACAGGGATGGCTCGAATGCATATGTATCAGTGTGGTGTCCTCAACTTCATCATGTACACTGGGCTAGGGCTATCTCTGGCTGAACCAAAGGATAATTGGTTAGTAAAAAAAAGTTTGGTGCTTCAATCATTTATTCGCCTGAAGAGATATATGGAATCCATTGATCAGTGGCATTCCCAGGATTTTCGGAAGGAAGTTCAACATTAATGCAGTTGAATGATGAGCACGGGGAGGGGGTGGTATGACGAGGCTGACGAGCGGAGGAGGGGGGTAAGCTGTCAATGGGGAAGGGGATAAGCTGACAAGGGGGAGGGGGGTAATTTGACTTGGGGGAGGGGTTGCCAGCCATGGGGGGCTTGGAGGCTCTGCGCTCCCCTCCCCCTCCCCTCCCCCCTTCCGATACTGCCATTGCGATGTATGATACTGCCATTGATCAGCAATTGATTTGAAGACCTCGACTCTTGGTCAAAGTTATTGAATAAGAAATTTTAACATTGATTTCATCGGTTTGAACTGCGGCTAGGAACCGTGACCCGCGGTTACTAGCCCTGTCGAAATTCACTTGGAGACACCATCCCATTTTTTGGCTTATATTTGCTAAATAATCCAAAGATTCCACGAATTCTGGAAGATGTAGTTCCTGGAATTTTTCAAATGAAATGTTTCCTAAACTGCAAAATTCCAGGGGGATCATCAAACTTGTCTCATGGCCAAATTCTACCTTTTTGAAATTTAGTATCTTCTCTGACAATTTATACGTGTTTCATGAAGGTGATGCGACGTCACCTAGGTCTCACGCAACTGCTTCTTGTTCCAGAAAGTCTGAAACATGACAGAATTCGAATTGCAACCACTAAACCACTCGGATTTCCCCCGTGTCTATTTAGCAGTTTAGGGAGCACTTCAGTGAAAGATTTGCAGGGAGGTAAGCTTCGGAATTTGTGGGACGATCAAAGAGCAAAGATTGTTTAGGAGTAAAATGTTACCTCTTAACGATTTTTGGGCTGGGCTATTCACCAGTGCCGGTCCCGTTCGGCAGATGTTATCGACGCAGTGGAATCCATATTTAACATTTCTTGCCTTTGACTTTGCCAAAGACTTGGAGTATTCAAATGCATTGAACTTCAGTGTATTCTAGCTCTCCCTTCTTGAGAGTCGACGAAGATACTCTTGTATTTTTTTTATTATCCATACTGTATTCTCGACTCGATCATGATGTCCATTCATTTTTTTTCAACATCATCGCATACTTACCTCAGCGCCATCACATGAAGAAAAAGTGAGGTCCAGGTAAGAATATATCTTTGGGTATGGCATTGCATCCCTTCGAATGTCTCATGTCTTCACAGGCGATTCTAATGCTTGCTTTGGGGGAGGGGGGGGGGGGAGATCCCACACGACTCGATTTCATATCGATGGGTTTTGGATTTATTGCTATTAGTCACTAATAATAATAAAGAATTTGTGAAATTTAAGTAGAAATCTCTCTCCAGACGACGAGACAAAATCGCACACCTCTGGATCACGAAGTAAATATTGAACCGCTACGTCTGTAGTCCTGTTTTGACCAAGTCTTGAATCCCTACCGCGTCGCCGTGGCTCAGCGGATAGGGACTCGGGCTAGCACGCGGGAAGTCCAGGTTTGAATCCGACTGAGCGACAGCTCACCCGGGTGAGCTGTCGGGTGCTTCCGGGTACCACCTGCTCTCCCTTTGGTTCTATGTACTCCATTGTGTGGGGGGTAGGAGTTTAGTGCGCCTCAATAGCAGCCCGGAGTGCAGCGATGGAAGGCTTCAGACCTGAGCGGCATCGAAGTTGTTATCACCTTCCTCGGGCCCCTGAAATAGGATACGTGGACTGATAGAAAGCGTGGGAACGTGTTGCAATGCCGTCAGGGATGTCCGGAATCTGAACCCCCTTTTCTCTTCACTGTGTTGGCCGCTTGTGGCATTTGTCCTTGTCTATGTGTGTCTGTTCGAGTCCACGTTTATATATATTTAAAAAAAAGCCTTGAATCCCTTATGATGCAATTCCACGCTTGGTCTATAAGATCGACATTTTCTTTGATAATGAATATCAGGAATTATAAGTGACCTCGGTTTGATTTATCTTTTATTCAAACAATATCCTCTGCTTTCATTCCACGTATCCATTCCTTTTCTTAACTTCCTCTTACTCTCAAGCTCTTTTTCATCTTCTCTGAAGCCTATGAAAGTAATTACAAATTCTATCGATCACATGAAAGGTTAATTGGAAAAAAGAAAACGTTTACACCTCGAACATAGCTTTCAAAGTGCAGTGTAGTGTATAAGTATGTTACAGGCAGAGTATGGAATCAAGCATAGAATGCCTAAGTATTGTATACATAACCTGAATTTTATACTATGCCTGTAACATACATGACGCTTAAGAGTCGAATCACGAAAGAGGCAGTTATTGATGGTCTTTGGTGATGGATGCATAGATGGCGATGAACAGCATGAAATTTGCGACGTGGAAATATTATGCAGAGATTACCTAAGGTGCATTGCCTTGCAGTATCCTCGCAAATGAATCGATTGACTTGGATTTGGCTGCCTAGAATTTAGAGGGGTTATCCATAAGTAAAGGGACAAACTGCTACAAACTACAGTCAACTCTCGATATACCGCCACTGTTTGTCTTCGCCGATTTTGGCGCTGTATCGAGGGTGGCGCTATATCGAAAAGCGCTGCTTCAAAACGGAAATTTCCGAAATAACTTAAATGTAAAATATAATTCTAAAAAAAAAACACTTTATGCTGCCAATGGAGAACAAAAACTACACAGCTTTGAAAAATGATTCGCAATGTTTTACTGACTTTCGGCAGCATGTGCCTCCTTGTAACGACACACTTTCACTTTTTCCCTCACTTATAACTGTCCTTTTCCCCATTACTGGATAATGAACACACTTGAAAAATCGTCTGGAGGAACTTTAAACTGAAAGAGGCGTTTCCATTCTCCAAAAGAAAAGGAGAGGCTGGATTAGGTCAGATTAAGAGACTCCTTACGCCCCCCTCTAATCCCTGGCGTCCGTGCCAAAGCTAAGTCATCCCTCACAATCTCGTTATCAAACGATCAAAGGGTAAGGCTGACAATGTCATTTTTTCCCACCATGGTAGTGCATGGTGTAATCATTGTAGCTGGTACGGTATGCTGCTTGGCGCTATATCGAGTGCGATTTACGTTAAATAAGGCACATTTGTGCAAGGCAAAGTGTTGGCGGATGGCGGCTTGCGAGTGAGACGCTGTAACGGGAGAGCGCCAATGATAAGCCTATGGGGAAGATACCTTCTCAGAAAAGAGTTGGCGCTAAGCGAGAGTGGCGGTATATCGGGTGGCTCTATATCGAGGGTTCACTGTATGCGGTAGACGCAGGAATACAAGGTTGTCCCCTACGTCAGTAATAGTATCTCTCGATATTATTTTACCCCCCCGTTTGACTGCAATTCAAGCATCCCCATTCCAATCTTCTTATTTGAGAAAGCGTCACTACTTGTATATACAGTATTTTAATTTATTAACGGTGGGATTTGTTTAGTTGCAGGAAAACAGTCTGATGAGGAAACAGGGGACTCATTACATCATTTTAATTGCCATCTTTCCAAGCTATATCTAACATTCGATGCATCGAGCAGACAGCAATAAGGCTGGGATATGCAAACTTTCGTAACCAGGGTGGCGGCGGAAGAATTGCAGAGGTAGAAACGTTCAAAGGAATCATGATTGAATTTAAGATGACCGTGAAGCGAAAGAGCAATAAGCACCTTCTCTTCGTTAAAGAGAGAAAGACAGGAAGACAAATTTCCATTTTCACTCACTCGAAATGACAAAAGCAATATAAGGTCACGTTTTCTTCCGACGCTGTGCCTAGGCGATCGCAAGAACGTTGGTTTTATCCTTTTGGTTAATTATGTGCATGTTTGAATGGATGCGCCAAAAATGATTGAAAACTATCAGGAGTTTGGTCATGGCATAGCCTATTTCTAGAACCGAGTAAACAAGAGTTTCAAAATAAAAAGCAAATAATTGGCAAATATATATATCTTTTTATTTTTCTTCAAATCGTATTTACTGTTGAAAATTTTATCAGAAACCAAAGAAGCATGGCATAGACGTAGCTCTAGGACCAAACATGGGCTTACAAAAGCTTCGCTTGAAAATGTTTCACGAGAAGGCCACAGTGAATGCTGAAGTGAGAATAAAAAGCTGTGAGCACAGAAGATGGAGTGGCAGCGAGTGCTTCCTCGTCTCCTCTCATACGAGACACAACCCACTCACTCCTTCACCCGGAAGAGTAAGGGCGGGAAAGTCTCATTTCACTCTGTGCCTCCTCGGCGTTCTTTTACATCAAAGTAGTCTGGATGGAAGGAATTAGACTTTGGTGATGGCCAAGGATGCATCTTCGATATCTTCTGTCGACGCCCTGTTCAGCGGTTTCGACTCCTGCTGATCCTGTATTACAGAGAACAGGAGTCGTTTAAATTCGTTAAATTGCTATAACCTCTTCTCATCAATTATACAGTACTCCGGGGAGAAACGATGAGGAAATGAGTTACGCACGTTTTGCAAGTAGGAGGGATCGTGTGTTTTGTCAGGCGGTAGTTCATTCCGGGAATAGTGTTCCACGATGGCAGCTGTGTAGCAGTCGCCCAGCATATTGTTCGTCGTCCGAAATCGGTCTCTAGTCGGAGAGAGAATCACATGGATGATAGGTAACGGCATCCCAGAAATATGTGCGTCTGGCAACATTTTTCAACCCACTGCGTGCGTAGCATTCATCGGTTACTCCTTCAGGTGTTTTCAACAAATTGTGGCGATGGGCGTGGTATGGTTTTGCAAGGATTGCTTTGGATTTAAAGAATATGAGGGCCACGTGACCTTGAATTTCATCGAGTTCTGCGACTCTATTTTTATTGTGTGGAATCGGTCCTCGGGACCCATTATGCTTTCGATCTTCAGACAACTACAATGATGATGTGGAATGAGGCAGCAATATTATAAGGTTTGGAGGGACTTACACGAACCAGTCGATAGTGAAGAGGAGAGAGACATTTTCCGAGGGGACATCGATGGCGCCGAGGACCATGAGCATGAGGACGAGGGCGGCCGAAGGAACGCTAGCCGCTGCCACGCTTACTGCCGTCGACGTCACTCTATGGTATACCCATTTTCATTTCACTAGTCAGTAGCCCGTGCAAAAGCACAGACAGAAGAATTTATAGGCAATCATGCGTACATGACCATAGGAGGGGGCGGTAGCCCCCCCAACCCCCCCCTCCCCTGGATCCGCCACTGGCTGGCCATGTGAGAAGCCAGGATGCGGCGAAAACACCCCTAATTTATTGCAGGACTGCCCCTGCGCTTCGTTAATTGTCATAGCATAGGACGGGGAACTGACGCCGAGCGAAGACGAAGGGTAGCCCCCAAAGATCAAGACGTTACCTTATATCGTCGCTTTGTAGGACAATGTGGTATGTGGGCTTTTATTTGCGGCCCCACGCTACTCACATCGCAACCCGCCTCGCACGTTTCCGAACGTTAGCGGCCTTTGGCCACGTTGCGTGTACCTGTTTCTATGGCCATGGGAGAGCACACGCGATCGCGTGTGTCATGTGTGTGCGCGCGCGCATGCCACCGACCACCACCACCACCACGGACCACAGTATATTTTATTATATCGATTCCTCACTTTATCGATAATCGTGGCGCTACAACGAACCACTAAAGTAGCACGGGAAAAATGGAAGAAAGAGCGAGAAAGGCCTCCCGAAGTCTGCTCTCATCTCGATTTATTTCCATGGGACTCGACTCTGCGACCTATCATGAATGGATGACTGAAGCTTCGAAGCAACAAACAATATACCATGCTAGCCAGGTCGTTAAATTCGACTATACAAACATAAAGAATGATAACAAGCACATTGACGTTGGTAGTATGATAAATGCACTTGTTGACATGCTAGAAAACGATGATGGTAATGCGCAGCGATATGTACGTTCGTGCTTATCACTGGCCGCGCAGTTGATTCTCTGTTGAAAATAACATGTCGTCGGGTGAGGATAATTTCGTTCGAAGTCCATATTTCAGTTTTTTAGCTATGGTACATTCATGCCATTTATCATCATCAACGAAATTACTTTATTGACACAGCAGGTCGCACATTAATTTAGGAATCTGTGGATTCTGCAAATTCTGGAAATGTGACTCAGCAAACTTATATTTTTGTTTCACTGCAGCAAACTCCGATGAAGCACGTGTCCCAAACTTTCATTTTCCGACGTAGGGCAAAATAATCTTCACCTGACGATGTCACAAATGGATCCGAAAGTGCTGTTAATGGAAACAACAGACCCGTTATACTGGTGAACGGGGAAGTGTTGACGCAATCTGGGAAGGGGAGGGGAACGGAGTCCCCAGGGCTCTGGTAAACGTTTTTTTGTTCACATTGATGACTTACAGCGTGTTAATAAGTCATTGAGCTACTTGCTTCTTTAAATAATGCGTTAACTAACAGGAAGAAACATCTTTAGATTTAATGACGTGCAATTCTTGTGATTTTTCCTGAGATTGGACATGCAAGTTGACTGACAGAATGCTCCAACCAACCGATTGACGAAAGCACTCAAAACTTGATAAAGCCACCCATCATGGTTATACTAGCACTGATGGTAGTCACGTGCGCGAAGGCATATGTGAGATTGCAGAGGATATTGCGGTACACCCCCTGTGGATAAAGTAAATAAGATTGGCCATAACGATAAGAATCTGAATGCGTTCGGAATCTGAAGGCTGTGCTGGGGAGGCAAACGGGAAGAGAAACATTTCAAGAGGAACTCAAGTCCTCCGAGCACACGTGGGCGACGGCAGCTAAATGAGCATTTTTACCTTCATCCGGCGTTTCATTTTCAATACGAGCTTGCGAGGTACTCTTCTGTTGTATGCAGCCCTGGTAAGATCCCGTGTATTTTGGTCCAATGTTGAAGGCATGCAAATATAATTTACAGCGCAGCGACAAAATTTCGTTCGTATTCTAATTTTATGTATTTCACGAGGCAAGAACTGCAAAAAAAAATAAACCGGAGCGAAATTCGTTCGCCACACTGCATTTAACGACGCCGTAATGGGATCAGAAGCGGGCTATTAAAGTGATAAAGGACTTTCGTATGAGAGGCGTCGAGAAGCTTTATGATTATACAGTGTATACTCTCATGATAAGGTTATCGGGAGGAATCTTTTTTTCAAACCCGATGGTTAAATGCAGGAGGGGAAACCAGTTCGGCTGCGTGAGCCCCAACTGAGACTCGGATTGCGGAGTCATTTCACTTGTAAGATAGTGGAACGCGTTAGGTTATGATACCTCGTCCGTGACTAGCTTTGACAAGCTTTAAGAAGAGTTTCGATGCCTCCTTGGGCAATGCATAAAAGGGAGCAATGTAGCCGTAAATTCTCGTAACAAGGCAATAGATGGATACGCTTCCACAAATATATATCAGTCTTAAAGGGTAATCTTATTTTATTTGAATGCTCGACCTTGACTTAGGATATCATAACTGGCAAGAATGCCTCTTGACGTCCCAACCCAAACCTTGAACCTTGAACTTATAAATTTTCTGCTGAATAGCCACAGTCCTTGTTAGTGCAATAAAAGCAAGTCGACTTTTGTGCTCTTATAATGCCATAAAATATATGTCCCAATTCATCTTCAACGAAAACGTTTTTCCTTACATGGTATAAGATTTACTTGTACTAACCACATTTCTTTGTTCATTTCTTTATTACGCAAATATCGAATAGGCTCTCCTCAGACTCTAGATTTAGTCAATTAAGTAAAGCATCCAGGTGTATTATTTGGGATTGCTCTTAAAATTGTGAGGAATGCATTTGAATTCTCGATACCCGAGACCGATGTATTTAAAAGGTGCTCCCGCCTCGAGAGGAAACGACTGAGCTTCTTGTCGAAGGAAGCCTAGCAAGGAGGAAGAAGGTGACGTACACGACGGTGACGTAATCGCCGATGCCAAGGGGAACATTTGTCATCTGTGCGATGAAGATGGAAGCGATGGAGACGAAGAGAGCAGTTCCATCCATATTCACCGTTGCTCCGATGGGAAGGACGAATCTCGTCACCCGGTGGTCGATTCTCATCTTGTCCATGCATTTCAATGTCACCGGCAACGCCACCGCCCTTCGCCATCATTTCAACCCTTTCAATCGCTGCTGATTCCGTCGAAACACGTCCATGAAACCAGTTTCCAAACAATTTACACTCATAGATTCTTTCTTAATCCTGCGATACTTGTTCTGAAGCACGGAAACCACTCGAACGCGGTAACTATGGCAACTAATACAGTCTCTAATGCTGCCTACTGTTACCATGACAGTCAATATTGGGTTGAGAGATTTATTGCAAGCTTATTATTATTATTATGGAAAATGAATACCTTTTTCCATAAAAGAAAAAGGGCAAATAAAAATTGTGACAGAAAGCATTAAGTCCTCCTGGACATCGAAATAGCAGTTAAAAACTTAGTTGTTTTAGTTAGCGTAGTAATTACCACTTGTGGAGAGGCTCTCTGGAAAAAAAGCATGTACCAATGAATATAGAAGGTCTTTGGCTTATCATCTTGAGTGTGGAGGAAACTGAAGTACCTATTTTTGCCGTTCAGAACTGAACCAAAGTAACTCACTACTAGGAGGATGAAGGGATGAAGAGAAAATTTCGACTTCTTTCATCGCTTCTTCTCTCCATGACCCCGGTTGCATACCCCATGAATTTCACACATACAGCTTGTCTCATAAATCACGCGACCCCGAAAAATGTCATATTATAAACATGAAGGTTCATAGAGTAAACAGCTGCAAATATCTGTGCTTTGAACTACAGTATTAAAAAAAAAATAGTGCGTTAAAACGTTTCTCATCCAGTTCATCCCTTGAAAAAAAAAGGCAAGGTTTAGGCAGTTTGGAGCATGTGTACAGGACTATAGTCTGTGCATACCCTGAAGTGAACTGTGAGTGGGGAAGGGGCCATCAACCGGCTCCTATTCCAATAGGACTGCATTTTTTCCTTACGCGCCAACAAATGCAACGTTCTTCCCTCATTGAGTGTGAATAGGAGCTCGTACCCTATACTCCTCATGCCCATACCTTTTCTCGAGTCTCTGACGAAGTTCCATCCAACCTGCGTTGATTTGCAAACCGTATTTCTTATCACGTCTTCTTGTTGAGTCCAGTGAGGAAGTTCAAGGGTTAGTTGAGGAACTAATTCCAGGAAGTGATGCTGAACTGTTTTTTCAGGAAAACCTTTTGTCTTTTTTTTCAACTTGGAAATCGATCAATGTGATTACTCGTACGTCCCAAATCCTTGTTTTCTTGATGTTAGAGAGTGATCCTTCGCGATTCTTACTCTCTTTTGCATCAAAGGGTATTAGTGGACGTCCAGTCTCGTTTTAATAAGAGTGAAAATGTTAACGAGGTCTCTCATTTTCTCAGGAAGGCATCTAAACCGATATCTCCAGGGACCAGGAGGGGAATGAATATCCCCCATCACGCCGGTCCAGTCTGGTGAGTCCAGTGGGGAGTGGAGTTCATACGTTGAGGCGGTGGCGAAGGCGATGAGCCAGGGCTGCGCCAGGCCAAAGTAGAACGGAAGGGGATTCTTGCGGACGAGGAGGAGATAAAAGAGTTGAAGGATGATCCATTGGTAGAGGAAGACCCCGATTAGGACGGCTGCTATGAACAGGCCCAATTGACTCACGATCATCGACACGTCCTTCATTTCCAAGATCTTTCCGCATATGATGCACGCCACCCCCACCGGCGTCAACCTAATAACAAATCATCTCTCGGTGTTAGTTTTTCCCTTTCATCTTCGGCCTTCTTATCTCTTTCTGGGACTTAACATCTGAGCTGATCGCGAAAAAAATGGAACACTGTAAGTCTTCCTTCAAATTTCCTATAACCAAATGAAAGAAACAAAGAGCGCACCACATGACGAATTTGACGATGTTGAGAATGACTGCATCGATGACGAGGAAGAAATTCGTTACCGGTTCTGCCTTGGCTCCCAATGTCCCCAAAATGGTCCCAAACATGAGGCAAAAAAATATAATCCCCAACGTATTGGTCCCATCCCTGTGGAGAATCCGTTCCTTTCCCTGCAGTCATCCCGTCATATGGGAAATAGAAAATTTAAAATAAAAAAGCCTCACCTGTATCCCACGGTTCGACTGAGGACTTCCTGGATCGTTCCGTTTGTGTCGGTCGTCGTCATAGTCACGAACTTAGTCTGAGTCTGGAAGGAGGAAGCAGACGGAATAAAGAAAATGGATGTCGACAATTTACGGAAGGTACTTAAGTAGGTTTATAAAAAGAGGAAAGATACTGTCAGGCATGTCGAGGACTCATCTCATCGACAAAGAGAAAGACTTTCGGATGCAAGAGTCTTTTCTCTTTGCACTGCAACTAAATTCTCGTGCCGCTACCTCCCCCTCCACTTTTTTTTTTAAAGAAAATCCTTAAAACAGAGGATATGAGCTAAGAGGAAGAGATACTGCGTGAAAAGACAAGGATGAGACTCGTTTGTTGATGAAACATGTTTGATGAGATGGGAAAAATTCCGTGCCTTTGAAAAAGCAAGGAGCTCTAGAAGAATTTCTTCTGGAACATCTCGCTATATTAGCTGGAATCCAACGATTTTCTTAGGAATCAACGACTCTTCGCCCCTCTCTCAGCCAAACTTGGCTTATATATATATATATATAATGAGAATAAAGAAATCATAAAATAATAAACTCTCCCTCCCCCCGTTGATCCCAGGATTGGAATGATTAGATATGAATGAAAACCTGGCATCAACCATGGAGAGGAGAATAACTTCACCTGCTGGAAGGCCGCTTGAAAAAGGTTGTCAGGAAAAATATTTCTGAAACAAGCACAGAGAACAAAACCACTCGCTTATCACCGAGTAAAAGGGGGAGACGAAGAGGGGGGGAAAGAGAGAGAGAAATAAAAATACATCACAAAAAAGGAGTCCTCAACAAAGAATAAAAAATACGATCAAAGAACCAGAGAACAATAAGCATATAATCCATTGCCATGACATCAAAATCACAATCAACTGAATGATTTTTTATACTGAAGCATAGAATTGTAGTTACCCTCATTTTTAAAGACATTCTCAAATGTATGTTCACTGAATAGCAATGTCCTGTTTGCTAGAATGGCGTGACTTGTCAAGGGCTCTTTCCAACATTGGGAACGTACTACAAGGTACAGTCAAATGAAAATGATTCAGGTGATGATCGCTTGCCTCATTGAGCCTGCTAAATCAATTTTATTTCATTGTATCTTGCAAGTAGACAAGTTAAACACGTACGGGAGTTACTTCTGTCTAATAATTCAGTGAAAGTGTGAACCACGATCCCGAAATTCAAATACGAGGTAGGTACGAATATGAATACATAACGTGTAATTGAAAAACTACGAACTTGCAGAATATAGAAGTCAATTGAGATTATTTTGATGGCTTTTTATGCCAAAAAGCAGGCATTTTGTCGTGCAGTGGAATCGAATGGCATTAAAAGTTCTGTTTAAAACGTTCACAACCGAACCATATTTGTCTCATTTTCCCACAGCCCAGTGAGGAGTGAGAACAAATAGAGATGTCGCACCTTCGTGGCACAGGTCCTTTTAAAGAATACTTGTCTGTCTAAAAAAAAAAAATAGTCACATGCGACATGCAGCAGATACGTGTGAACTTGTTATACCGTTGAATCATTCGCACTTGTCTCATCCGTCACTGTGTCTGTCCATATTCTTTTCTGTCGTTAGTCACTCCTGAAAATGTGAACACCCAAGTGCACACGCGAATAAGAGTTGATTTTTTAAAAATAATTTACACGATGGCTTTTCATGACAGTTACGTGAAGCGTATGGTAGGACTAAATATTCTTGGCAGAACCTTTCACGAAAATCGAGAGGACCAATATGGTTCTTTACGGCCTTGTCCATTTCATATTCCGTCCGTTAAAAAATAATTAAATTAGTGCCATGGTAAATGTTACCGGAGAAGAAGTTGAAACAAAGTAGTATCTCTCTATCTTCTTAAAAACACAACATGATTTTGTGGAGCGTGCTGTTTAAAACATCTGGAAAATTTTAACTAATTAGTCTTCTGGATGATTGGTCTGTTATCGCGGAATGGCCCCCTAATCCCTTCATTGCTTTATTCCTGTTCAATTTATGGCATGCACCGTCGCCCTCTCTTATTCTTTTTATAAGTTAATTGAGGTCAAGGAGGACCGAATGATGATGAGGGTGAGAGAAACGGGGAAAACGAACCTTCCGAGGTCGAGGAAGGAGTCCAGGATGGAGACGTCGTCCTTTCGGTCGGGCTTCATGCTCGCTAGTTCCTCCGACAGTCCCCATCCCGGTCGAATGGCGATCGCCAGAAGCGTCCCGATTATCGCGTTCAAGAAGCTGGTGGCGAGGAACCAGGCGATCGTCCTCATCGCGATCTTTCCGTTCATCTTCGCATTCAAGCTTGCCGATCCTGTCCGGAACATTCCATTTTTAGCGTTCCGGCCTTACGCGTTTCACACGATCGTTCTGGAAGACTGACCCGAGACGAGGGAAGAGATGACCAGGGGCAAGATCATGAGCCTCAGCAGGCGCATAAATATTTCACCCGGATATGAGATGACTAAAATTGTGGTCCTCGACGGCTCCAATGTTCGAAGCCCAAATCCTTAGTGTGATGTAAGAAACGTAAAAAAAATTCAGATTTTTCTGAAGGACAAAAAGGGGCATATTTCATGAAGATTTAGATAAGATCGATCTGAAGCCATTGGGGAAATGCGTCAGGGGCATTTCCAGATCCACGAAATTTCCATTCCGCTAGCGCGAACTTTTTTTTCAAAAATTGCCCGCAAAACGCGTTGCATCCAACTGTTTCAAGAGTCATTTTCTCAGCACTGGGAGAGCTAGTTCAGAGAAATTTGACAGGATAGCTTTAATGCATTGGAGGTTCTGGACATTCAATAAACCTGAAAAAAACCAGCAGTTTTTGGTTGCCGAAGAGAAATCAGGGAAACCATGGCACGTTTCAAGCCGTTAGCGTCAACGTCGCAAAGATGGAAAAATTTTAACAGCATTGAGTCGGGGTCTCTACTGCAGAGAAATAAATTCATGCAGAAATTAGCAAGACTTTCGGCGGCTGCATATTATTTGCGCTTGCATGGTATGATACTTCCCCCCCCCCCCCCCAGAATTAAAAATCAGATACTGACCCAAGNNNNTTCTTTTCCCCCCCCCCCCCCCCCCCCAGAATAAAAAATCAGATACTGACCCAAGATGACGCCCGTGAAAACCCCGACGACGGTGACGATCAAGAGGAGATTCTGTCTAAGCTTCTTGGTCACTTTCCTCCATTTCGGCAGGCGGCTCATAGTTTTCCCGTCCCTCCACTTCAAAGAATAAGAACCTGAAGCCGAAGGACAAGCGAACGAGGAAGCCGAGAGAGAGACTGGCTGGCACTGAGGAACTGTCACGTTTAACTCTAGTCTACCGTCCATGTCCTGATTACTAAACAACTCACGTGTCACCTCCTCCGGTGCATGGCTTTCCTTCCATCTAAAAAAAAAGCAACAACCTTTCTCATCCTTGAGATCTCATATCGCCCATCTCACAACAATACGACACTTTCCGGGGGAAGGTGGAGGATTAAATGGTATTTCTTTCAGGTGACCCGTGAAACCTCATCGGATTCTCTGCTCTGGTGCAGATCCTCCGTCACATTCTTTGCATGCCTTCGTTGCCTCTTTCGTTGATGTTAGACGGGGAGGAGTGCTCAGTATATACAAGTCATGACTAAAAAAGACCTTCCACATTTAACCTTGATATCTCTGCTGCTACGAAAGCCATTTTTACGAAATATGCAGTGGCAAGTTTCGTAAAAACGGCTTTCCTAACAGCATATCATTATATGTTTCCAACACTGAAATTACGAGACTTGTACTTGCTTATTACTCGACAGACAAAATAGACTCTGAGTGGCTATTGAAAATAAATCGGAAATAAAATTGAAAATGGATGGATGAGAGCGACTAGACTCTGCTTCTTCCTCCAACGAATACGAGAGGAAAATCTTCAAAAACTTGGAACAAGCACTCTGTCTTGATACCGATTAATTAATCAGTCATTGACTTGAAGAAAACTTATAAAAACACTTTTAAAATAAAAGTTCACCTCAAAAAAAAGGAAGAGGAGCTGAATATGCCGTGCAATGACAGCGCTTGGACGCTACCCTCATTCCACTGCCGTTGCGGATTCCTCTCCGTTTTCAACATCAATCTTCTTTTCAATCAATTTTTCAGTGTCTTGGGGAAAAAATTACGAGTCTCTTGAAATATATCGGCCTATGCATTGGGAAGAAAGCATTAGTGAGAGAGTGATGTCTTTGTCCGATGTTGGGGGGTCTTTTTTTTGCTGTACCCTGTCGGATTCCACGATCATCATGACTCAAGTTCCCCCATGCTATTACATCTGGCCGACAAGATGAAAACCTGGTCACGAGCCAACTGCAGCCGCTTTGGACGCACCACCCTGTGAGTGTACTGTACAGTTTTTGCCTTCTTATGCACCGGTTTGGTATTGAAAAAAAAAAAGCCAATGAGGCTGCCTGACGGAAGCAGCATGCAAAGGTACATCTAATGTGGCGGAAAGGCGAATCGAAATAACATCGACCTCGTCTTTTCTTTTACCTGAGAAAAAGGCGCTTGGTGATGACACGAACGACATAAAACCAGGCACGGGGAACATAGAGAAGAAATTTGGCAATCACCATAGGTAAAGGGCGAGAGAGTTTGGCGCATGACAATAACAGACCGTACCGAGATGGACCTCTCTCATTTCGAATTCCTTTGGCCATTTCTCTGCTTTCCAACTTGTGGACCTGATCACAGCTCTCGAATCAGCCGAATAATAATTTGAAAAAGTGGCCTGGCTTAGTCCATTTTTGCTTCAAGTCCAGATTAACAGAAAATAAATGTATTTTTATAATTAGAAGTTGGTATCAGAACCAGTGGCAGCTCGTGGGTAAAAAAATTGGGTAGGTAGCAGTGGTGCAAAAAAAAAGAAGGGGGGGTACGGTCACCCCCAAATGATTCCTTTGCACCCATATGATCCCCATTTCTATCCATATTGACCAATCGAGCGTCCTCTTATGATAGGAGCAGGCACATTCGCATCTCTCTCAACCTCGCTGAGCATCCCCTCCCCCACAGGGGCGGATACAGAAATTTTTCATAGGGGGGCGGTTCCCAAATTCCTAGCCCTCCCCGTCTGCCACCATTCCTCGTCCTTTCGCCTTTTTATTTTTCGTCTGGGGTAAGAACGTGAGTATCTATTTCACTGGCTCCAATAAATTTAATGCAGATGCTATTTTGAATAAATAAATCAAATGCAAGCCTGGCCATAGGGGGGCTGTCGCCCCCCCTGTATCCGCCACTGCTCCTCCACCCACCACTCTCCAGTCTCTTTTGAGGGTCACCCCCCCCCCCCTCACCCCTTGACTATAGGCTTGACATTAGTTTAGGATTTTTGCATTCAAAAATTGTAAATCAAATTCTAGCATAATCAGAACTAGATATCAAGGAAATTACTTGCATCTAAAAGGAAACGTGACGAAGATTTAAACCTTCAATGAATGCATTCATTGGAAGACACCCCAGGGATGCGAAGCACTATCAGTCTAACAAAACATATCACTTGGAAACAGTGCCTTTTCCAAAGAGAGCTATGGATGCGGGGTAGGAATAGGGAACCGAGACTGACAGAAGCCTGTTCGAAATGATTCCTTATTCAGTCTGCATAATCTTATACTCCCTCTGTCCAGAAATGATTGTCCTGTTTCACTTTTTCTTAAAAATTAAAGCTGGCTTGGGGCATTAATAAATTCTGCTTGTGTAACAAAATAGTCTTCGGTGTCCTCTATAGCTCATATAGATCAATGGAAAAAAAATATTTCCAGCTGTGTTAATCGAAGAATTAATTATCAAATATTAATTTGAGAACTCTGATTGTAAACTGGGTAGGCACTGCCTACCCTGCCTACCCTGACGAGCCGCCACTGATCATAACATTTACATCTTATAACATCGCAGAGTACTACCCACTTAAGACGATTATATTCCACTTTTGTGTGTTGAGATTTTTCGCCGGTGTTTTTTTCAGCTATATGCATTCGTTAATATATTCATGTTGCAATAGCACGATCTAAGAAGTGCCTTATACTCTTCTATCCATGCACATCATTTTATTTATGAAGTCTGAAGTTCCTTTCTTGAATGCCTAATGCCTCTGATACCAGAGAATGGCGCCTTAAAAGCACAGCCTCTAAAGTTTGAGCACATTTACAAGCTCGTTGAATACGGATGAACTGCGGAAAAAGGGCCTGAGACTAATTGAATACCGAAGGGTGTAGAAGCCGGTACTCTCCAGTCCTTCCTGTGGCACATGTGGGGCCCCGATAAGACTCCGACGTATAGTCATGCTGTTTTTTCTCTGTCCACTGGACTGTATGAGGAATTGTCGGCCTTTCGCAGAGTTTTTGCGATCGTGTTGTGCAGCACGTAGACCGTGAACGTCAACACCGCACGATTCACCCTTTCTCAATGTCTTCAACTGGAAAAACGCCATAACTAATATGCAAACGGTGTAAATATGTGCAATTCCGCGAGAATCTTGCAAGGTTTCTTCCTAGCTAGAGGGAAGGAAAGGAAAGAGAATAATTGGGAAGAGGACCAGATCCTCTTCTTTTTTTTCTCGACCAAGAAATTGCCCCAGCAGTGAAAGGCGAGACGCTCCCCCTCGGGAAATCGGCCACGACAAAACGAAAGGGAGTATGAGGGTCTACGAGCGTGACAGGAGATGCCGCATTCAAAAGTCGAATGGATGATTCGTTTGTCCTAGACGAGACGACTTCGTGACGACACAGATCGCACTTCGATCGGAGGCTTCTTACGAGAGGCCTTGGAAGAAAACTGGATGGGACGAGCCGACTGGATTGACTGACGGACTGACCGGACTGATTGGACTGCGATGGGGAATGACTTTCGCATGAGACTTTGATGCCAGGACACGGAGGAACGCGAGAACAGGCCAAGTCCATCTGGAAATCTTCCACGCTGGAGGTTCTACTCACACCCGAATAAGGGCCTTCGGGAGTGCCGAAATGAAAAATCACGACTAGATGTACCGGGTGGCGCAAAAAAGAGAGCGTTGTTTTAGGCTTTATGAATTCAACTGTAAAAATGTTCCACAAAAAATACTAAAAAATTTTCAGGAAAGTTTGTAGTGTCTAGGCAGTGTCCAGGTAGTTTTGATAAAAAGCAACAGTCAAACTTCAATGACAAATATGTCACGCGTCAGGCTGGAGCAATTCAGCAATTCTTGTTCCCTCATCGTGACTTCCCTCATCTGGCACGATCAAACTTTATTTTTCTGGACTTGACATTGTCTTAGGGTTGCAGCTAGGACAGGAGGGCTTCCATGCGACGAAGTGTATTTTGAGTAAAAATGGCCTAGGGAGAGAGGAGAGTAGTGGGAGTTCCCAAGGAAGCGATGGAATCCGTTCTGTGCGGTCTCTTCCCTCTCCAGCCCTTCTCATAAAAGCGCACATTCACCGCAGTGACGTTTCCTCGCTCAGTCGCGCGATCGTGACGCTGCAGTCAAGAAACACTGTATATGATAATGATGCAGCCGTAAAAATACTGGACTTCGGCGACGAATGAGACGCGTCTGCAGAGTACTGCTGACCCTGCTGCAGCTCCATAAGTGGAAAAGGTGCATTTTCTCACCGAAACTTGAACGACTATCGCTCTTTATTCAAACAACCGAGAGACTTTAAACTTTTAGAAATTATATTTTAGAATATTTTCTGAAAAAACCTAGCGTTTCTACAGTAAGTATTATATAAAACATCAAACGCGACACTTGCTTGCGTCATTCGACATTTCCAGTCAGGAGAGATGCATCGTTTCGACTTTACAAGTCAATACTTCAAAACTAGTTAGGATACACCCTCGTTCGTCTCCCCTTATCGATTCAGATCGCCTTCTCGGCAATAGGCAGGACTACGCCACTGGTTTCTTTGCTGCGGGTCATGATCTCATGGTTTGAAAGCAGAGACGGAACGTGACTTGAACCGTTCCCGATCGGTGATAGTTTTTGGAGCCACGGTCAGGATCGTCGCAGAAATATGGAATTCCCGGGCATAAGGCAGTTGCAACACCAGTAATCTCAGTTTACATAGTTAATTATTAAATAAAATGTTTCTCGTACTGATATTATATTTTGCATGAGCGCTCCATGAGAGAGAAAAAGAAATTCATGAGTGCCCCCCCCCCCCCATCCCATTCTTCATGTAACTGGATTTCTCTCCTTTTTCTCTCTCTCTCCCTTTCTCCCTCCCTCTAATCAAGATGGTGAACCTTTTCTAAGACAAAAGATTCGGTCCGCATATACCCTAAAAATCCTTCAACATTTTCGTGCCGTGATACGACGAAAGTGCAGAAATCCATACTCGATACTCGATACCCTCTCCCCACTACGGCCAGGATTGCCTCCCAGATGTTTTCTTCTTCCCTCTTCCACCCTTTTACTATTTTCAATCACTCGTGGCCTGAAAAAGTTTCCAACCCCTGCCATGGAGGAAGGAGAAAGAAGGCCTGGTCATAGCATTATCTTGCATACGACCAGCTCTCTCTAAGGCATGGAGATTGGATTGTAAGCAGGGCCCCTCCTTCCCAAAAAGTGCATCGCGGACATCCCCGAACACGAACTATAATTGGGCTCATCTGAATATTGATCTCGCAAGAGCTAGCTGATCCAGGTGGGATATGGCGCGGGAAATCCATGTCTCCAGGTCAAGTGAAGTCACATGCATCTGACTACAGAAATTTCGTCCGGCATCTGCTGCTAAGACTACTTCCCTTTTGCCAATAGACCTCAAATTGCAATAAGTGAATCTTAACGGAAATCCAACTAACTTTGACTACGGCGGAAGATTACTGTATTCAGCATATGAACATAAATATATGTAGATAGAAAGCGGTGCGAAAGTCATGAGTTGTTTTTCTTGCTAGAATTTGCTACGTTGGGAGCACCGGCCACATGTTTACGCCATGGGAATGCTTATTCTTTCATCTCAGGGTAACTGCAGCTGCCGGCATGAAGCGTGCCGTCATTTTTCCAGAATGCTCCTCATAGGTCCACCTGGTCCTATTTTTGAGCTCGGTTAAATGCCGAGAAACTCCAGTGCATCGCATCAAGTAAATATATTACTCCAGAAGACAAAGTTAGCGTGGTTCTTTCATAGCCCCTAGTGGGATTTCATGGCTCAAAATAAATAAATAGAATAAGATCAGACAAGGATAAGATGACATATCTTGTGTTATCAGCGGTAGCTTCGCAGAGATAACAAAAAAAAGAGCGATCATACTGAAGAGTGGTTAAGAGGAAAGGGGAGAGCGAGAGCATGGCACGGAGAGCAGAGCAAGGAGAGCCGGTAGCAAAGGTGGCAAGAGGAGCAGCAAGGAGGAAGGAGGCTTAGAAAAGAGAATGGCAGGTAGGAAAAGTGGCATGGGTAAGAGAGGGAAGATAAGATGAACGAAACCGAATTTCCGCAGTAAATGAAACCTCCCCGGGCGCGAGGGGAAGTGTGCAGTCAAATAAAAGACACCCAGTGAGTTACAGCCAGTACCCTGACAACAAACATGAACCCAGCATGCATCGTTTCACTCCCTGCGCATGTACCGTTTGGTGTAAAGACTTTTAGCAAATGGAAGCCAAATCATGGTCGTAGCGAGTCATCCAGTTAAGACGTTCATCCGGATGCCAAGACTGGAAGGATAGGAGAGAGGCTCGTCAAATCAAAATACGCCCTCGCTACACTACTACCTTTGATATGTGATGATGGATGAGCCAGTAATGAAAGTAAAATAACGCCTGTGGAATGTATTATTTACAGAGCCATCTAAGGCATGATAAACGCTTCAGTCTATAATTTAAGAATCATGAACTACTCTGATTCATCAAAAGGGTGTCGTTACCCTAATTGACAAATTCAACAGGACCTCCCAAGCTCTCTTCTCTTGTTTTCTCAGTCACGGATTGGCGTTTACAGCAGTAGGGCAAGACGGTCTGAATGGATTGGAAGGCGAGAAAGGACGTGGAGATCTGCCGGTCATAATGACCACTAACGTAGGAATGTGGAGGAGGGAGGGAGATCGAGTCAGGGACTATCGAGGGGGAAGAATGGAGAATTTCCCTTTTTTCCCGCGTCCGATAATCCGCATGCGCCCTAGAGTTCCTCAGATACGGGGGGTGAAGCGGAACCACCGACCTTCATCGGCCGTTGACTGGCTGGGGGGAGTCCTCAGCCAATCAGAAAGGAAAAGGGGGCTTCGCGTGGATCGATGACTCTCCTCCTCTTGTACATAAGGTTCACTCCGGCTATCTCCACACTTGGCTTCTTCCGTCGAAGCGGAGCAGAGGGGGAACTCAGGTTCGACTTCGCCTCCTAGCCTCTACCACGTGTCCTCTCCAGTTCTACTCACGCCCACTCCATCTCCCATGTTTTCCCATCCCAGAAAAACAAACACATTTTCTGATGGAAATATTCCAACGACTGTGCAGGTCACAGATCGGAAATACCAGCTGCCCGTGACATAGAAATTTTAGCAAGATAACCAAAAACCATATGCATGATTTGGCGGCAGCTGTTAGCCACGTCTTTTTCTTGGAACACCTGCTTCAGTTCCCTGGCATCTGGCGGAATTGGCTTCAACCAATGTTTCGCACTCTATGGTATAGATGTATTGACAGGACACGGGGCAACAAACTCCAGCGCCCACGACGCCTTTAAAATAGATTGGATGTCTTCGATGCGAGATGCAGACTTCAATGTTTAGCGTATTCCCAATCGCCACTCTGGAAGACACATGAGCGGTCTCCCAACATTGATAATGCCTCAAAGTAAGCAAAATCATTTCCGAACGCTTTTGCTCTAGAGTCCCTTCCCTTTAACCCTTTAACCTTGCCGCAGATCCTCCAGAGCTTACGTGGCGAAGCATTAAAGTCGAACCCGATATGAACCCAAGTGAAAATATACAAATTCCAGTATTGCCCTTATGAGACTGACTATGGGCTTCTGAGGTCATCCTTGACTATGACGATCAATTTTCTGGTTTCAAACTTGCACTTCAAACAAGAGTGGAGTTATTGTGCCTTTAGCAGGTATGCGAACATAATTCAATTCTTTATCTCAGATCTTAATGAATAAACAAGGACTAGTTGAACTTGAAATTAATACAAGACATGGTGCCTGTAGCAAATGGATTATATTGAGAAGAATTTCTTAGGCAAGACAAGAGAAAAGATTTCCCTTGACAAACTCCGGATTGAATGTAACAGACATTTGCAAAATCATGGATGCCAAGTAACAAGGTCATCCGTTAGACCCATGCATGTCAATTTCATCATTGCGTTTCCATAGCAACATCTGGAACTGGTTCAGTTGGTTCTTTCTTCTCCTCAGGAGGTGCTGCTGGTAAAGGAGGTGCGTCATCAGGTGGAGGTGGTGCACCTCCCCTTCGCTCTTCTCCCTCAATGGCCTTCAAGAAAGGCTCCACCTCTTCATCTTCATAGATAGTAAAGTTCATGTCCTTTCCAACAGCTGCTATGGAACAATTCTGTAATGGCAAACCACATACAAATGACTCTTACTCTCCTATTTGTAATTTCAAGAAAAATGTCAAATTCAAGGTGGAATATAAGCATACCTTGATAGTGAGCTCCACATCATTTGGGAGAGTATCTCGAAGAGCTCTCAACCCATGCTTGATGAGATCCTGAAGGCTGCAGTCTTTGAATGTATCAAGATGCTTCTCCAAGTATGTACGTGCTGATTGAGACCGGGCTCCAATTGCCATTGCCTTGCAGTCAAAATAGTTGGCAGATGGACATGTTTGATAAAGATGAGCCCCTTGTTCCTGCCAAGGCAGACCAGTCATTAATTCTACACCTGCTCTTAAAATGTCTTATAAAAAGCAGGAAAAGAAGCTAACTAATCAATAAAGCATACACCCAAAACAGGCAACTAGGCCTAAAAACTTAACTTTATAATATGTATACACTTAAAAAGCATCCTTCTTGAACAAAAAAACTGCAATTCTTATTCAGATTTAAAGAGCACAAGAGAAAATATAGATGCCATTATATAAAAATCCTTGGGTGGTCCCGAAAAATTCCCAACTTCCACAATTACAAACCAAATACCATACAAGGTATTATCAGAAAATAAATGGGATTTCACATCCAGCATGTGTAGGCAGCTACAAGAAAATCTGGATGAAGTTGGTGATTTAGAACTTGAAAAACAGCATTTTTCTACATGATGTCAAAGAAGTGTGCCAGCATGCAAAAGTTATTCGTTTCTCCACTAGAGTCCAGATCAGTCCAATATGCATGCACAGATGGTCAAACTTACTCACTTGACATTAAATATTTAAAAAACACCCTTACTAAAGCACTCAACAACCAATTTAATTTTGGATGTGATGTCCTATGATATTCCAGCTGATATCTTGTGTGGTATTCTAAGTCCAAAGAAATAAAATGGACCATGCTATGAGGAAAAGGTGCAGAAATGAATCCTCTTAAGTGGCCATGATCATTTTGCTTGGTGCTATAATATTCTCATAATTAATGAGATGGATTGTCATATTTAGCCAGCACTATATAAAGCATCTATAGATGCTTTTGATGATTTTTTTGGTTATGTTTATAAGTTGAATGCTAAATCAGCTGGAAGCATACTAGTTGCAATGAATAACCTGATTCCCAAGAATTTACACAAGCATCTGAATTAATACAAATAATTTTTATTGCTTGTTCCATCAACTTCACACCAAAGTGAATCTTTTAACACTTAATGAATATATGCTGTAAAGGTATGTATGCAAGTTTTCCTTAGAAATGATTACCTCATCAAGTATTTTTTCCCTACCCTGCATTTCTCAAGCTTGAGGAATGTTCACTTACATCATATCCGATGACGAGTAGTCCCACACCATATGGTCGTCTGTCATAACGCTGTGTGCACACCTGCATCTTGTTCCCCAAGTCGCTGATGAGACGGTTCACAGGAAGTGGTGCATCGTGTGAGTAGCGATTATTAAGGCACTCATTACGCATGTAGCGGCTGTCCGGAGATAAACAGAATAACTTTTAGACAAAAAAAGGAAATCTCAAGCAGATGCAGGTTTTTACTCAGGATTTACACTGTTTCTTGCTTGACTCCTAAATTTATAGCCAGCTTGCACATTGAAGCACAATATCAGGTCTACAAGCCTCTCAAAGATATGAGACACCCAATTCTTCCCTTGTCAGGCAAGTCATCAAATAAAGGAAAAATACCAATGATGAATGATACTAGTATAAGTTCATTGGACTTGTTGAATCCAGGCTCCATCCATTGGAATTGAACTTGGAATTCTTTCATCACAACAGTACTTCTCCATTCCATCCTTTATAACCACAACATAATTACTTTAACCCTTCTAGTAGGTATGATGGATATATCTGTCATGACTGATGTCACTGATACATTATAATGTCTTTTTTAAGTAGCAATATATCATGTTCTATACTATATATTTACATATTATGATAAAATAAAGGAGTTCATGTTTAGTTTTTTACATAAAACACTACAGCTATTGACACAATTCATTAATATTTACTCGTTGTGGATTCCACCTTCTCAGAAAACTGCAAGCTTGATGGATTAATAACTCCCATTAGTAGCACAATGGTTGGTTATCAGGAAAACCAGACTTCAACATGCAATAACACATGTTTCCACAGATAAAGTATGCAGTCAAGAAGCAGTGGGTAAGACAGAGTCCTTCCATCTCTTCATGAGAGCATTTTTGAGGCTCCTGCAGGAGCCTTCATTTATCCCTTTCAGACCCAAATTAGAAAATATAAATTATGTAAAAAAATAAATTTTCCCCATTCAACCATATACAATGAAAGATCATTGACCATAAAAATGCAAATTCCAATAAAGATCACAGAGACTCAGAAGTCAGACCAGGCTTTAAGGTTATGCATTCCTGTGAAGCTCTACAAAATGTGTGAAAAAATTTTCAGACATGATGATCTGAAAGGGGCCACCAGGCTCAAAAGGGTTATGGTGTGTATGGTGTAATATTGAATTAATAGTGATCAGGAGAGCTTACCAACCATTTATACTTCCCTATAATTGAAGCACAAAATAATTCTGACAATAGAAAGAGAAAAGAAAGGGTTATATTAATTATGAAGTTCCAAGGAGTGGTTATTTTCTTTTTTTTTTTTTGGAATGGGATATTACCCAGAATAACTATATTGTCATATCCTTCTCAAGAAACTGAAATTGAAGCATTAACAGGCTTCTCATGAACTAGGCCTAGCAACTAGCTTCAAACCAGTTATGGGGACACCAACCTCATGATACGTGCATCAGCAGTGAGGCCTGCAATTGATATACCAATGTGATCATCAATGGGAATGATCTTTTTCTGATGTGCTGCAAGATCAGATGCAGCTCTCTTGAGGGCCACAACAACTGCATGAGTCTTGCTCTTCACACCCACTGTTGCAGAGCCTTGTTTAACTGCCTCCATAGCATATTCAACCTGGATGGAGAATGGAATCTTATGAGATTTCAGACAATAAATAAAAGGCATGATTATAACCTCAACTAATGCATCTCATTATTGGTTGGCATTGAAACCTCTTTAGATTAATTTTTTTTGGCTTTGACTTTTGCAAACCTGTACTGTTTCACTTTTGTGTAGTGCATGTTTGTGCCAACACCACTCCATGACAGTAAGCCCTGACATGATATAACTGAGCTACTGACACTTATAAATTTGTAATTCATATTACAATAAGGCTTAATGAGAAATCAATGATGAAAATCAGCATAAGGTGCTACTGAGGTCTATTCAATCAAGCAATGGCAGAGTTCAGTCTGTTGACACACCATAAAGAATTGCTGGTGCCAGTATAGCATGTGCTCTCTGTAATCTACCTCCTGGGCAGGCGAGCAAACCCTCGCTTGCCAGGGAGGTATATCAAAAAGAGATGGCAAGATGAGTCAACTTTAGAATCTGTTACCATGCTTTTGGGAGCAAATAAGTGTTAATATCATATATATATCTAAATGGATATATTGGTAATATATTTTTCATTCTCATGGCATGTTTTTCTATGCCCTTCCGGTCTAGTCTTTGTCATTCCAGCGAGACCTGTCATTGCATTGTCACAGTTGGTGGACCCCCATTATTTTCTCCCAGGATCGGTGTTACAGGCCAAAGAGTGAGAAAGTCAACCTATTTTGGAGGATGATGGGTCAGATGGGTTAGAAAAGGGTTGTGGCCTTTGGCAGTAATTATTTTCTAACCCAACTGACCCATCATCCTCTAAAACAATTTGAATTTCCCACTCTTTCAGCCCAACAAAGAAGGAATGCAACTCCCTTGGTACGTGTTTATAGTTAGTTCTATGCATTGCACTTGAGTTAGGTGAAAACCCAAAAAAGCATATAGGGAAGGTAGAGCACATACTATACTGAGAATATCAAGGTAGAGCGCACACTATACCAGCACCAAATCACCCTTCTGATGGCTTGCACACCATTGCTGCAGAGTCAATCTGGGAATATGTATCTCACAGAAGTGGTTTGGAATGAAGCAGTAACTGATAGGAAGAGGTATCTCAGGAAAATTGAGCCTTCGATCTACCAATATGAGATATTCCTGCCTATTTGCATGTTTTCAGAATTCTCATTTTTCCAGGAAGGTATCACACAATGCATCTGCTTTCAAATATAGACCTCCAGCTTTTGTCACCTGAACAAAGGAGCACTTGGAGTTCAATGTTACTAGGATTTTTTTTCTATAAATTTACAGAGATAATGATAATCAATCTAAGCATATTTTGGAGGTATAAGACCAAAGCCAACTGATGTTGATTCAGAGCCAAATAATACTGATCCCATAGGAATTTCATCAGGGAACTCCATTTCCCATGTACATGTGGCTGTCCAGACCACAGACAATAAAGTAAAATATTCTCTGAAACACTAACCATGCTGTTGATTGAGAATCAGTGTTGATTGATCCTAAGCCATGATGGGGCTAATGTTGGATTGATTATCAAATAAGTCTCATTGTGAACATTTTACTCATTGAAATTGTCCTAAAATGTATTTCCAGTTATCTGCCCTGAGTTGGCTTCCAGGAAGTTGATCCTGATCTTTTGGCATGGCAGTGGAAATTCCTATTGCAAGAGAAGAGTCCCCACTTTTGAAACAGTTTGCCCTGCCAGGAGTCATGCACATCACATCTCTTCCTCCTACTTTTATTTCTAATATTTTGTAGCAGATCAGGGATCTCTACAAGCAGACAGTGGCAGATGCATTCTTCATTTATTTCAGAGAATGGAACTCGAAACCACATGGCCAGAAGCCAGGTGCAGCCAGGAGCACAACTTCTTCCTGTTAAATAACAGTGGACATGCAAGAGGCAGCTGCATTCCCACTGAGTCATCTAAGAAACTCTTGCCACTAAATTTTTATTAAGCAAACACTGAAACCTTGAATAGGCCTGCTGCCATTAAATGTGCTGAGGTCTAATGTCAACTAGGTCTAATGTCAAATATCTAGAGGCTTAGGCCTCTAGATGCAGCCTTTGCATGTGCAACATGATGGGTCTACACTGAATATTGGTTGCACATAGCTTGTGATATGTGCTCAATATGGCCTAGTCTTGGTATTTGTTTTCTTGCCTTTTTTCACTGGTAATCATGTGGAATGCTAAAGCAGTACCATTACATAGATTCAAACTAATGCCCCAAACCAGAAGTGATATAAATCTCTTCCTTACAATATAACACCTTTTGTGAAAACAGAATCTGATATTCATGGCTGGTTTTCTTATGGTATGGAGCACTGTTTATGGTGATTTTTTACCATTTTGGTGAGGCTCATGTTATCAACTGAAAAAGATCATTTTAAAGATTTTTCATTCTATGCTCAATGCAGAACTGATTCAAGTTAATGTCATCTTGATGACACTAACTTGAGAAAAAGACCTATTCCATAGGCATGCACAAAGATCAGTATCAGTCATCTTTCAAGAACAGATATCAGGAATCAGCATATCAGCACCCCTAGACATTACAGTTAATGGCTTGAAAATAATGGAAGTAAATATATTTTCTGAATGACTCTCATAAAAAGGTCTACATAAGTTAAAGAGAATAAAAGTGCACCATAAGTCATGTCAAAATAAGCCTTCAAGGTAAACCTACCTACTTTTTTTATTATTAAAAAGATCTACATTTGATTTGGTGATTTTTTTGATGAAGCAACTTACCTGGTGCAGCCTCCCCTGTGGGCTCCATACAGTGACATCATTGTCATACTGGTTTCTGAACTGAAAAATAAATGAAGAGGATAGATTATGCAAGTCTTCTCGGACGTGGAATTATTTAAATAAAATTACACCCCCCCCCCGAGTTACAGTACATAACACCCCTATTCCACTTGAAACTTAGTCAAAGTTAATGAAAAAGAAATACAAGAAAAGGCAAAGGTGTAGGCAAGATTGAACCCACAAAATTCTGCATTTGCTTTCAAGACATTTGGTTGCCCAGTTTAAAATCCCAACTGGAATATTCCAGCTGGACCAAATCTGTAAATTCTGACCATTTCCAGCTGGCAAAGAGATGGAAAATAGTAGGTACCAGTTGTTTCTTAGTTGGAATTTCATCAAGAGGACCCTACAGCTGGAATGTAGCTAAATTTACAGTTGAAAATTAGCTGTTCTTGTTGACGGACCTCTGAAAAAATAGTCAACAAAAAGATTCACATTTAGCTAGTGATATAGCAATTAGGAAGAAATCTGGAGATGACTACTTTCCGGTTGTTACCCAGTTGGAATGGGTTTGAATTTACAGCTGGAGTCCTGCTGGAAATTATAGCTGTTTCCAGTCGGGATTTTAAACTGGGTGGCAGCTGTCATTCTGAAAGGAGGAGGGGCAAGCAGCAGGAATATGAAACTAATAGCTATGCTACCCTAGATATGGCCATTATAAGGGTATGTGAGCTGTTCCCAAAACCATGTTACTGTTTCGCCACTTGGGACTTGGCTTTGTGATGATCTTGTGTCACAGCTTAGGCTCGTTGCACTAGGTATCTGGCTTCTCTTACTATTTCTTCTTTTTTTTTTATCGGTATCATGAATATTTTTGTCTGCTTTGTTTTTCCCATCCTAATGTTGGAGTTTTGTCCCTCCTCCCTCTTTAACACGTTGGCGACAATGCGTCCTGATGCCAGGATGCAATTTTTTTTCAATGAATTGTTCTCAACAGTTCTCTGGAACTGTTGAGAACGTTCCAGAAGATTATGATTTCGTAATTACTGATAAAAATTCAAAAAAATTCAACATTTTAAAAAAACTCGGCAAAAAAAATGTTTTCTGGGACCATGCGTCCTGATGGCAGGACGCATTTTTTGACAAAAAAATGCGCGTGGTCCCACGCGGCGGACAAGCAAAAATAGGCTGGTCGTCAACGTGTTAATGTCTGTTAAATAGCTGTCCTGTCAATTGAGCCCCAGTACATGTGCGGACAATAAACTCGCCTTATCCGTTCAATAAAGTCGGGAACTTGTTTGAGTTCAGCTGCAATAGTAACATTAATGTAAATAAGGAAAACTGAAGATAACCTCACCATTATGTGATGAAGAATAAAGTAAGTCTACAGCTCTTGAGATGACTCGCGACTTTTCACTGGTCAGACCACTGTGATTTATTTCCGGCTCGTAGTCGCCATGACACTACGCCACAGACCAATGAGGGCGGTTGTAAATACTCCTGCGCCACATTCCGTCACGAACACTGCGGATCATGATTGGTTGATAAGTAACCGCTATCATGGCCGCCCGGGGATTCACCACGTTCCTAGCACGTGCTTCTAAAAAAGGTTTATCAAATTGTCCATCTGCAAGGTCTACGAGAGTATCGCCCATCATATGGAGCTCCAGAGGTTACCGAGAACTAAATCGCCCTCCAACGGCAAACGAAATGCCTCGTCCAGCTGGAATAGCCTCTTTCATGAGGCTCCCAGTGCAGAAGGATGCTAAAGGTAACTAAGCCTCGGCTATGAGCACAACTATTTTCTCATACTCTGTACGAAAAGATGTGACACTTCTTGTGGCATGCCAAAGTTGCCTTGGAATGCCAGTGCATCCCCTGCATAGCCCATCATAATAGGGAAATATCCATTGGAACTACTCATAAGTTCCATGTCCTTTTGAAGTGGTTTGATCTAGAAAAAATACAATTTTCCATATTTTTTGCTACTATGAAAATGGCAAAAGGAAGAAAAATAATATTAGATTTGATTAGATTAGCTTATTAATTTTTTAAATTTTAAATTGCTATTAAGGATATTCAGAATTAACCAAATTTTAATTGGCCCCCTCTAATCCCCAATCTCCTTTCTTTCTTCTCTTAATATTTGACTATGTAGAAGCATAGTCTTGCACAACAACTGAAAATGAATGCTTTTTCTGCTTGCTCTTCAGCAAAATCCATTCTGTTTTTTGGAAAAGGAAACACAAAAACAAAGCCATCATCACTCTCAGATTATTCTAAAAAGAAGATTCATAAGAAAATGGAAAAGAAAGTTGTAATGAAGAAACCCCAAGGGAACACACAGAAGGAATAGGGGATTTGGGCAATGTGCATCGGTCACATGCAGTAGGAGCAACAGGAAAGAAGATGATGTAAGACTAGGGAGTGAGAGGCATTAGGATAAGTTGAGGTGTGTGAAAGCCCCAAGGAAGCAGCTGGGAGGGGGGGAGAGCTGAGAGCAGACAAAAGAAGATATGAATACATCAAAACATCTCCTACTTCCTGCTTTTCTGCTCTTCCATTTTGTGTTGTAATAAAACTTCAAATCACCTCATCTGCTGGGTATGTTGTAAACAAGCAGCAAAATGCTTTGAAGATAGACACAACCAAAATGCTCATTCACCTCTCTTCATGGTTGATAGAGCAAAGCACAAGAGTCCATCAATTGGCTTTTAACATCAATTTGACATCAATCATTTACCATCAATTGACTGCATTTATCAGCACTTGCATTATCTTCCATTTGCCACATTTAACAAGGAACTATGGGATCAATTAAAATTGGATTAATTGACTGATTAAGCAATTAAATGGCTCATAATTAATCAGTTAAAGTTTTTAAATGATTGACAGCCCTAAGAAAAATATTGGAAAATGTTGTCAATTTATTTTATATGACTTGCTTGGAAGTGACTGTTGGGCAGATGCTTACATATTACACTTTCACAGTAACCTTTGCTTGTTTGAAATGTGAATGTGGTATTTTAGCTGTTTGCTGAAAAAAATTCCTGTTAGAGGGTGAATGAATCACAAGAGAGGGGGGGATTTGAGAAAAGTCACAGTTGACTACTAAGAGGGGGGGTTGAAAAATGGCCATTTTGGAGACCACATGTCTCCAAAATCAATCCAATAATCCTATTTGTCTGCTATATATTCTATCTGAAAAAGGAATATTGTCCCTAACAGTCTCTTGATATTAATCCTTAGATTTGATTAGTCCATAACATTTTGGCTTGAAGGGGAACTCATTTTCTTACAATTTTGATGTTATCTCTGGGTCATGATGAATGAATGCCATTGTCAAAAGTGTCAATTGGATCATCTGTTAAGGAGATATAGAGAGAGAAAAAAATAAACTGAAGGCATCATGAAACTGATTGATTGGAGGAACAATGAGTGTTATATGTTCAAGTTTCCCAATATCTTCTTGCACACTCTTCTTTCTTCTTGATATCCAAACATAGTATGCACCTCTTTTTTCCTCAAATTGGCTACATCATGTCATCAGTTTCATATCCTTCACTCTTCATCTTATTAGATGGTTTAGTAAATTAACGGTTTTCAGCAATTGCTTTCATTCATCATAACTCATACCTAGAGATCAAGTTGTAAGAATTTTAACTTCTCCATTAACTGTCATTGAGGATCTGCTGCCTGGCAGTACCATCATAGGTGACAGCATTCCTATATTTCACAGGCCTGAATGCCTGCTTTGTTGGAGTGCCACTTGACATTGGGACATCAAATCGCCCTGGAACGAGATTTGGACCAAGACAGATCAGGACAGAGTCTGTCATGTGTCGTGCTTTCAATAAGGATACAGGAGCTGCACCTTATGAGTCTCTGAATGTGGGTGATATTGGAGATGTTCCAGTGAATATCTACAAGTGGGTTAGCCTTCATGCTTATCACAGACTCCTAGATAGGCTTTAGTTTATGGCAGGCTCAAGATCTCAAAAGGATTTCCAATGCAAAGCAAGACAAGGAATCACACCTAGGGCACAAATAAATCTGGCATTGTCATGAATTGCTGAATATTTCAGCAGTGAAGTGAATCCACCCATTACAAATTTTAGTGTTTTTTTTATTATCAACAGGGCTTCTGTGTGTGCTTCAAATCCTGACATACTGGTTTTTTGATAAGGTCACAACTTGGTGGATTCAGTCAGAGACTTAGCCAGGAATTATTTTCAGGGGGTGTCTTGTGCAGCTCTTTCAAGCTCACAATTAAGAGGCCAAGGAAGATGAGTGGTTGGGAGGAATGAGAAAAACTTCGAAAGCCCTTTTGCACACATTCTGGGAAGACCCCATTTTCCCATTCTCTTACAGATTCTCTTCTTAATCTTACTCTTTCTTCCTGCATCATTTTTGGTATTCCAAACATGAACATGTTTGGAATACCAAATGGAATGTTTGGAACATGAACATTGAACATGTGGAAAGATTGGTATTGCCCTTCAGATAGATGGGTGGGTGAAAAAATCCAATCGATGATGATTAAAATTCTTTTAAACCAAAATCAGCTATGAATTTCAGGTTTGGCAAATGTGGTGCCATAACCAAGCATCTATAAGCATTATTTAAGTACCCCTATCCTTCTGGCTGGAACCATTATTTAAGTCGATATTTTGGTAGGGTTTGCCATTCCAAAAACCAGCAGAAGCTACAGAAAACTGCACAAAGAAAGTTGGCCTTGGCCAACCCTGAAAAAAAATTCCTTAACTTTCACCAGCCAGGCAACATTTTTCCTTGCCCCACCCTCCTGACAGCGAAAAACACTGTTCTTGCACGAAAAGATCAATGCCAATGCGTGTCTAGGTTTTTACAATAGGTGATGCTGACTCGCACACACAGAATAGCAAACATTAGCACTTTCCTTACCATGGTCAGGTGAGGACAAGTCTACAGAGTGGAAATTCCGCCAATGGTTGGGAATGTGTTAACTCACACAAAGTTCTTGACATTTCTTTGATTTCTTTCACTCAATAGATCATTTGATTTTCACTAACCAGGCTGTTTTCTTTTCACTCACCAATCTGCCAAACATACTCACCATGGAGGAATGGGGATTTTACAAGTCTGGCAGAGGTATAGGTTAAACCAAGCATGGGAAACTGAGAGTTCCTTTGAAATATATATATTTTTCAATCATAAAGTCCCGATGAATGTGAAATAGCAAATGAAAGCCTGTACATACAGAAAAGGTTGTAGGAACACAAGTGGCTGGACTGGTATCCTCACATGCGAGCATCTTCCTTGGACTTGTCATTCTTATCCCCTCAAGCTGGTAATTTCACTAAGTTTCCCTACCGCTCTAAAGCATGAGGCTGTTAGTACGTAGTTGGACTACCAGCTTGAGGAGTCAATCCCCTCCTACCTCTGGGAATGCATGGAGCTGTGGAGGCAAAAAATGTTTAAAGTTTAATCTTCAGTTGTATATGTTGAACTTTTCACAAACTCCCTCCTGTACTCCTTGTTTCATGAAATTTAGTTTAATTTCAAGGGGTGTTCAGACACCTAGGACACCCCCCTGGTTACATCCTTGGATTCAGTTCAACACTCACTTATCTCTAATCTTTACCTTTTTAAAAATTGAATTTGGGGCCTATGCCTGAGTTTTCAGATATAGTGCTCACTAATCATCAGTCCTGCAGTACTTGCAGAATGCTGGCAGCAGGAGGTGGCTCTCCTAGCATGCAGTGGCTATGCCTCTTGCAGATGCTGCAGACATCCCTGAACAAGCACATATCACATGAAATTAGGATGATAAAAAGGAATAAGATTTAATATAGACAGCACCTAAGAGTTTCATAATGCTTTAAGGACAAATTATGTTATGAGTATTCCTATTGCAAGGATGACTGGTTTTGAAGGATTACACTGTAAGGAGGCAGTAACTCTGGTACAACACTTGAGTGATGTAGATTTGAGGAGTTGAGTAATAAGTAGGAATGGAGTGCCAATGACTGGAAATGGTTGCTGTTTGAACTATATGCTGGAATTGAACAGGGCATTAGTCTATGATTAAATACTAACAGGAAAGATGTATATGTTTTACATTCACATTTTGAAAGTTTGAGATTAGGTTATGTTTTTGCTTGATACCACCTATCCTTGGTAATAGTAGTGTGTGTCTTATTGATTTTAATTGAAAAGTTGTCAAGAAGCTTCTTCCTATGCATACAATTTGAACCAGGTGTGTGTGTAATGGTTATCATGTGACCTCTTCCTTTCTCCCTTTAGCTTGGAGAAGGCTGTTGAAGATATCAAAAAATTCTATTCAGCCAAAATCTTGGCAATGAACTGCATCCCAATCACATTGGGTGGTGAACATACAATTTCTTACCCCATTCTACTAGCCATGAAGGTACAGCATTTCAAAAAATCAACTTTTTATCCTTCCAGGAGTAGGGTATATTGGTAGGTTTAAGTGATGAATGTAGATTTTCTGTAGATAAAATGAGGTGGACTGGATAAAATGGACAATCAAAACCTTGGGCCATGGGTCCTCATCTTTATGATCACCATTGGAGCTGGCTGAAATTGTTTTTATATGTATCTTCCTACCAGGCAAAACATGGACCAGTGGCAATGATTCATGTGGATGCCCACATGGATGTGTCCCCTGCTATGATGGGAAATAAGATTGCTCATGGGACTCCATTTAGGAGAGCTGTTGAAGCTGGATGTCTTCAGGGTAATCTTGTATGGCAGATTGGGATAAGAGGCCAAGACTATGATTATTCAGACCTCAAGTATGCTAAAGAACAGGTGCAGCTGGAGATTCTATATCCTATTTCCTACAACAGTGAATGTATAGCAATAAAAAGCATATTTAAACTCTTTATGTTTATAGGGCTTCCATGTAATTGAAGCCAAGGACTGCTGGTATAAGTCCCTTGTTCCCTTGATGGACAATATCAAGAAAGAGCTCAAGGATACTCCTGTCTATCTTTCTTTTGATATTGATGGCATCGATCCTGCCTTTGCTCCAGGAACAGGTGAAGACTCAATTTGAAATGACTTTCATCGTGAAAACAAGTCACACACAAAGTGCAGAATAGAGTTCTCCTCCAGGTACTCAGGAGATTGGAGGTTTAACTACATTCCAGGCTCTTGAGATCGTTAGAGGATGCAGAGGACTCAATCTTGTGGGAGCAGACTTGGTGGAGGTAAGGAATCCTCTTTCTTCACATTTGATATTAAACATCAAGTTCAAGTTTGCATTCTCTATCCATTTTTCAGATCATTAATTTACTGTATTTATATATATTTGAACTCAATTTCTATGCTTTGAATAGGGTGATGCAAAAATACCAATTTGTTTACAAGTGCCCTCCCCATGTTGAAAAGTTATAAGGTGGTTAATGTAACAGCAGATATAACATACAGCAGGGGTGTCAAACTGACGGCCCGCAGGCTGGATCCACCCCGCCAGTCCATCTTGTCCGGCCCTTGAAGTCTTCCTCAATAGTTGGTTACAAAAAATACTGCAAATTTCAGCCTGTTTGCATTAAAGATTAGGTGATAGATTTTTATTGTGGCCCCTAATCACCCCTGAAGGCTTCCATCCAGCCCCCAGCCTAATTGAGTTTGACACCCCTGGCATACAGTAACATTGTTGCAAGAATTTCATGGAACTGAAAAAGAATATTATGATTTACCCTTTCACCACGACTTTTAAAAAAAGTTCAAATTGAAAAAAATATTTATTGCATCTTAGGAAGTTCCAAGAGAAGAAAGTGCAGAAATAAAAATTTGAGCAGCAAAGCAGAGCCAGGACACAAATAAGGCAACAAATGTCAGGTGCCTATGCTCAAGGATGACCTGACACTTCATCACCTTTGAACTAGTTCTTGGGAGATTTTTCCAGATGGTGAAGTGAGACTTCCAGGAAAAAGGGTCACTTTTGTTTTCCATTTCAATTGTTCCTTTTAAGCCTTCTGACTTGTCACCTTCCACTGGGAGTGATTCACAATGAACACTCCTCAACAGGAGGTGGCTATTTGTCCATGTTCTCATCCATCGGAATGGGGTGGTGTCTCACCTGTAATGTAAGAGTAAAGGATTATAGCCACTGGTTCATTAATCAGGTAAACTCATGTATGAGCCACTCTGTATTTTTATTATATGCTATTTTATGTTTATATCTTAGGAAGAGACAGTATCAAGCTCAACCCCAGCCCAGTTTAAGCACCAGATTTTAATCAGGGGCAGAGACCATTAATGAGGACCATTCTAAATAGCCTAAAGATTGTTTGTTGACTTGTTGAGCCTTTTTCACATGTGCATTCATGATTAGATATTAGATTAGGTATTTAAAATTTTAGTTATCCACATATCTATACTTTACTTTCAATACTCATGACCAAAGATCTCCAATGAGTCCAACTGATATTCATGTGAAATGTGAATAGCTGTATCTTGTGTGGAAATTTACATTTCTTGCCGTTTTCTAGGTTCTTGGTTGACAAAACACAAAGGGAAACTGCATAGATGTCATCTCAAAGCAGAGTAAATTTGAATCTCTTTGCTGATGAACTTTGGAAGCATTATATTCATGATGTTTAATGTACTTTGAACTCTGAATCAATGGGAACTAAAACATTTAGGTCTCATGAACTAATGCCCAGTAGGATAGAAATCCAGCCACAAAATTCACTGCTTGAATGGTTATTGTAGCAATGAGTGAAGATAGTGATAGATAGTGAAGTAGCACTAGCATGTGGTCTTAGCTGATCAATTCCTCAGTGTTGCATCATTCTTCAAAGAGCAGTGCAGTAGCAGTGCTCATGCATTTGTGACCATGATAGATATATTGGCCATGCAGTGAAGAGCTTGAAGTGAAGACATTTGGACAAGTAAATAATTTCATGCATTGCTGAACATGGACTTCACATCTCCCAGGCAAATTCATGTAACATTGCAGAACATTCTGCAGGTATTTCTCCAACACATGGCTGAGTACATTAATTGGTTCTGACTTTCAGGGTCAGAGGAAGAGATTTGTCATGCACCTCATTCTGGAGGGTCTGCAATGGTCATGTGCAAAAGGTTCATGGCATTTTACAATGGGACAGACTTGCAAGTGACCTTCAACAAAAATGTAGATCCCCAAAATGCCAGTACTTCTTATCCACATAGAACTGCTTGAAAATAATAAGTAGTGCAAGGTATATGGCATATTGTTTGACTGATGGGCCTAAATGACAGTTGCTACTACATACCAGCAATATTTTCAAAGGCCATGAAGCATGAATATATTCTTCTGATCCATAGTTAAGCCTTTGACTGCTATGAATGAGTTAACTCAGTCATGGAAGTTTCTCCCTCCTTTTGGGTGATGTACTAGAGAATTTTCAGGACAACAAGTATGAGTCCAAGAATAGGTACAGTCATTCACTAATAAGGTAAGCAAGGTACCTTATCTTTTTTAGCAAGCATCACAAAACATAGGGCACCAAATTAATTCTGTAGATAGATATGTGGGAAAAAAAAGGATTGGTCTAAGGGTTAACTCCTTCAGTCTTTCTTTAAATGGCACTCTGCATGACTTGGCAGCCATATTTAAAATGGCAGGAACTGCCTATTTCTTGCTGTCAACTGTAGTCATTTTAAAACTAAACTACACAAGCTAGAGACATGAAACTTTCACAGTCAAGACACTATATGCTCTACTAAAAGGAAATTCAGTTATAAAAACAAATGTCAAACTGGTAACCATTATAATATATCATTTGACAGTAGTAAAATACACTGTTTTACCACTATTTTCTTCTTCACTGGAGTACTCACTTTCATCCACACTTTCATCATTACTATCACATAAGTATTCCTCTACTTGGGTTTCCACCAAATGCTTTCTTTTCCTACATGCCATTTTTCTGGGGTTCTTGGAACATATGCCTGTTTTTGTTCATATTTTACAATAAAAGCAGTCTTGTATCAATACATAAAAACAAGCAGGTGGTCACTGAATGTCCAAAGAATGCATTTGTAATTCACAAAGACTTCTAAATAAGTATTAGTATCATGGTAATGCCATCTACTTGAGAAGCAACCAAACAAAAACCAAACTATGGATAAAAGCAAGCAATAGTTCACTGAATGTCCACAGAATGTAACTCTGATGCCAGTCAAAACTGGGTCAGTTGAATCTGTAGAGCCAAGATTTGGAAATGACGAACGAATCTGACTCGTGATGTAGCTGTTTGATACTTGGCTATGGCTACAAGTCAGGCTCGTTATTAGGATGCAAGGGGTTAAAATGCAACAGTGCAGAGCAGCTGGTCTCACCTTCTCCATGACCATTGAAGTTTGAGAGAACTTGAGGTGCCTTTTGTTAACCTTCATCATCAGAGCATCATCTGGATCATCCCGTCCCAAAGGAAACCACAGTCAATCGTCAATAATTACATTACATTCAGCAAATTTGTTTGCTCTTTGCTGTTAATAAGGATTGACCAGAGCTCCTGGTCATTGCTGTTTAAAGGCTGCTCCATATTGCAAGTGTGATGTGATGGACATGCTTTGTGAGTGGATCTGGGTAGTCCTCACAGGTTCACCACCATGTTGCCAAATTTGCTATTGTGTGATGTATCATTCTTCAGGATGAAGGAAACACTCTAGGATCACAAATTTGTGTCAAAGTGATCAATGTTGCCATGAAGAGTTTCCCCTGAGCTCTCACCAAGGATAGCATTGTGAATGAACACAATCCCTACCAGATAGGTGGCTGCATCACTCATGGTAGTGAATGTGTTGAATAAGGCAAATATGAGCAGTATTCCTGTGATGTGATTTTTTTTTAAATTTATCCTGTTAATTGTACATTGAGAAATATGTAATACCAGTTGGATGACTCTTGAAGTTCATCCTATGGAAGTAGTGCACAGACTAAAAATGGGGGCCACCACAGATGGGTGTGAGATCAATTTTGGCAGCCACAAACTTGTGACAAGGCTGATGGAGGGGGGAGGCAGGCTGTTAGCTAGTATACAAGGTGGGCCATACATATTCACATCAAATCAAAGTCTTGTATTTCCTGTACTAATAACTTCTCATGAAATCAATTGAATCTCAACATGACACAAGGGCTCACAGTAACTATTCACAAAATACATTCGACGTTTCCCTGTTCTTTATGGCAGCCTGGAATCTTTGAGTCTGCTTGTTGATCACACTGGACAGACATGGTTTCACTCCTCTCTTGGCACAAACCTTAACCCTTTGACTGCTGTTCATGCCATATGGTGTGTTCGGCAGGGAAGCGAGCTTGGCTGGACATTTCAATCCCTGGCAGTCTTGATGTGTTCAGGGCAGTGGACCTCCATTGCCTTTCTGAAAAGTGCTTGGCAAGGAGAGGTTGGCTGGGCATTTAAATCCTCAGCAGTCAGTGTTAGCTGGTTCAGGTCACTGGATTTTGTTTATGGGCACTTGCTTTCAGCAGACTTTACATACAGTTATCCAGTCAAAATTGTATGGGGGTCATTCATATTCTTTGAGCATTTCTGGCTCATGGTCAGCCAGACAATTTTTTTTAACCTTAAGCCATTTTTAGGCAGAAAAGGCTTCATGTCAAAATAGCATAGGTTGACCACCAAAGAGACACTCACATTGAGGTAAAAAAAAAACATTTTTTTCTTTGCTGTTTTTAAGGTTACAAAAATAGAAGTTACAAGTGGTATGAATATTTATGGCCCACCTGGTATTTATTTATTCATTTAATATATTCATTCTTTATCAGGCAAACCTCTTAATTTTCTGCATATGACATCTCTGATGAGTGGAGTGTTTAGGCCTACACAATTGCATAAAAAAGAAATATTGCAAATGTAACCAGAACTCAACATTCATAATGTTGCAGGGTTTTGACAACTTCTAACAGGTGTCCTTTCTGTGGCATATATTGGCTTTCCTGAATAAGTTTCAATTGATAGAAACTCATTACTTAATGTATTTCCTTTTTCAAATTTTATGTATATTTTATCCTAATTAGTATTGATATCTGATTGATTATTCATAATCTGTCCTGTTGCAGGTCTCTCCTTTGTATGACCTACATGGGAGCACAGCTTATTTGGGTGCTTCCCTTGCATTTGAAATGCTCTGTGTCCTGCCAGGAGTCAAGTACATACCTCGAGATTTCTGAATCTTCCTCAGTGCCTTCATTATCATTAGACTGCTTGAAACAACCTTCTGGCATTGTTATTCCAATGCCTTGCCTTCATTAAGCAATTACATACATGGATCTTTGTCCCTTGTGACATAAGTCCATGTGAAATTTGTGCTCTGATCTGCCTTGTCCATGATTATTGCATCCTTGTAATCCCCTTGCTTTGAAGAATGTTATGAAAATGGGCATTCCTAGTGTGCTGTATATTTTGAAGTCATAAATAGATGATAATGCTGTGATACATGTCTGTCTTTGTTTCCCATGCATATTGGGCATCTAGAGTAGGTTTAAAATTAAAAAGTCCAATTGTGATAACATTCAGAAGTCTCAAAAGAAACAGTAGTTTGACAGGTTAAAGAAACAAACAAATCAGGTAAGCCATGTAAATGAAAAGGTAAATATGAAAGGTATATATGTAAATATGAAAGCAGGTGAGAGCATTACATTTTTCTGCAAAAGTTTAGCATGGGAACTGAAATATATGCACTCCATCAATAGCTTGAGATTAAAAGAAACCAAAAAACAAATTCACATCTGACAATCAGGCTCAAATGCTACAAAAATGGGATTGCTGTCATGTGTTACACAGAAAGGATGTTTTAAGATCTAAAAAATTATTTGGCTCTGTGATGAAGGCCAACAAATAATCTTGAAGTTTGTATTGAATGTTCTGGTAAATTCAAGAGAAAAGAGTGTGTTAATTAAAACTACAGGGTGTCTAAAAAAAAAGTTAATGCTGCAATATTTAATTTTGTTTTTATTATATTACATTTCAATAAAATTGTTTATAGCAGCTAAAATTAGAAGAGATTACACTTTACATTGCTGGAGATTGCAGGAAGATCCATGAACTTAGAAGCAATATCTGGAAAAAGTTTATGTCTTGCATATGTTTTTCCCAAATGCAGAGCAAATGTGGCTTCAACAGGGCAGCACAACTCATCACAAATCACACATTGTGCTGGCATTTCTTCATGATATTCTTGGGGAAAAGTTAAGATTTCCCATGGCCTAGTTGTTGTCTTGATCTTCCTCCAGATTTATGGCTGTGGGGCTACTTGAAGAATCAGATCTACCAGCCAGGCAAACCTCAGTCTCTCCAGGAGCTTAAACAGAGAATCTGCACAGAGGTATCAAAATTCAGAGCAGAAACAGCTGTCAGCATGTGAAAATCTTCAAGTGTCTGAAGGTGTGAAGGAGGAAGACACCTTCAACATGTCCTTTAGTGTTGGTAAATATATTTGAGTCATTTTTAGTGTTTCATATCTCACTTCAGAACTGATGGATTTTCGTGTAGTTTCAGCAAAAGAAAATGTAATATTTTTTTATAACTGACTCAAAAATTTTTTTAAAGTTCCATATAACATGAGACAAAACCAATATTGCAGCATTAACTTTTTCTTTGGACACCCTGTAGTTACAAAATGTTGACCCAAGACCCAGTGATAATCAGTGAGATGGAGGAGCAACAAGAGAGATAGCACAAATAACTGCATAATTGTGATTAGACTGAAAACCCAAAGACAGAAGGAACTACAGGAAGGAAATTAAAATGACTGACATGCCAAAGGGACTGCATTATCAGGATACTAGAATATCTAGAGAAAAGGCCTGTAAAAAAATATATATATATGTATATATATATTCAAGGAGGGTTCAAATTTGACCGGAACTTTTGTTAATAAAAGGCTGAGTAGACATGCAGATTAATAGTTTTTTGAAGAATTTGTCTTCATAGTGTTCTTAACCCATACCCATGATTGCATGTTTCCTACTTTAATACACATGTTTCCTGCTTTAATACACATGCTGAAAATCAAGATGGCAGCAGTTGAGGTAACAAAAAAGGTGCAACAGTGAATCATTATGACATTCCTGGCCAATGAGAACATCAAATCTGTTAAAATTTACAGACGATTGTCTGCACAATATAGTGATGATGGCCTGTAAGTAACTCTTGCATCTGTCAAAATGAGACCCTCAACTCCCTTGATGTTCACATAGTTGAACGAAGTGGCTGGTCTTGCAGCATGTGGTTTGTTCTGTATGCTTCCACACCCATCTTTAAATGATTTGCACTCATCATATACAGGTGTCCTTGACGAGCACTGATCGCAATCCTGTGCAGTCAATTGTCCATGAACTTCAATAATTTGATGTTTTCATTGATCAAAAATTTCATAATTATTCACTGTTCCATCTTCTTTGTTACCTCAATTGCCACCATCTTGATTTTCAGCACATGTATTAAAGCAGGAAACACAATTATGGGTATGGATAAAGAATGCTATGAAGACAAATTCTGAAAAAATTATTAATCAGCATGCTCTACTCAGTCTTTTATTAACAAAAGCCCAGGTCAAATTTGAACCACCCTCAAATATAGAAACCATTGATGTGCAAATATCTGTAGAGCTCCACTAGTTTCACTTGTGGCTGTCTGAAACTTGTGTTAGATGATGGGTAAAATAATTGAGATGTGTCCTTTATATTATGCACTGATGTCTGGAGGGTGCAGTGAGATATTCTCCAAGTTTCATCTGTATCCTATAAAACAAAGGGAAAATGAAAGTGATATACAGATGAATGCACGAGAGTCACTTTTGCTTCTATAGGACAAAACAGCTTCACTGTTGGTCTTCTGATCAACATGCCCTAAATTGATAAGGTTACATTTTCTTAAAAAATGCAATGAAAGGAAAGAAAAGATCTGTTGAAAGTGGAAATCAGAGAAAAGCCAATAATTGAAGAGTGCCTTATGCCCCCTACTGTCATAGCTCCATGAAGAACTTCTTTTTTAGGTGTCTTCTGCTATCTTGCTCAGTGTAGAGAGCTGATACCTCAGTTTTGATCTGATGTGAAAATTACTTATGACCACATAATATCATATGCCCATGGATGATTATTTAAAAAATGGAACTAGTACCCAATTTATAATTACTAACTACATTTAAAACTTGGCACCAGTTGAAAATTAAGTTAAAATGAGTAAAACCCACTTATTTATAGAAATACAACATATTCCAATTACACTTATGTTCACATCCTCTTTTGACTATAGCCTGAGAGTAGCTTCATGTATGAGATCAATACTTTTCTCATTTGATGCCTTGCAAAAATTTAAATGAAGAGAACATAATTTCTCTTACAGCAAACTCTTGCAAGAGCTATATGCACTTCTCATATGAATTTCATTTAATGCAACTACATTACTGGAAATAATGAAAAAAATGAGGCATTTGATTTCACCTGTAATCATTAGAGGGTTTTATCGCTGGTTAAGATTTGGTCATTAAAAGTAATGGTGACTCAATTCTCAACATATTACAGTAGCACATCACAAGTACTCCAGTATACCTAACTTCTGATTGAAACAATGTATATGGATACTAAAAGCCAATTTGTATTTTGTGCTTGACTTTGACAGGATAAGCAGTATTGCACATGACATGATATGTTTGAAGCTTCACAGGAAGACATAGCATTGAGATGTAAAGGACACATGAAACATTGGCACAATAATCACAAAAAGCACCATAACTTTCTGGCCGTTCTGGGGCTTACAAAAAAACAGAAGTATAAATCCTAGATTAATGGAATGTGGACACTGAAAAGCATAGGCATGCAGGTTAAAGAATGGAATTCTTCATTTAATGTGTGCTGTATTACTGAAACCTATAAGGTCCATTACCTTTACTTAGTGAAACCATTGAACTGCTAACTCTGGAGAAGATATAGAAATAATCTACAATGGTTCCATTATGTCTGTTCCTTCATATATGTCACTCCAGTTTGTGTGCTACCAGAACTGAGAACTAATAATAACTGAAGGAAATAATGAACTTGATTTCCCCATGATCATTTTCTAAAAGAAATAACTCAGCCAACTCTAAAAAAAAAGAATCTAGAGAGTGACAGAAAGCTTTAGCTGCCACAGAAACTGAAGCAGGTACACCTCATGCAGGAATTAGACTCGTTTGTCCATCCTTAGTTATCAATTGTATGAGACTTCCTGGCACAGGTCTTTCTTTCCCTTCGGCCCAATTATGAAACAGCTCGGCTACAAAGAATAAGGGAGTCCATGTGGAGACATCTGCCTTGGGCATGAACTTGCGATTCATTGGGGTATCAAGAGTAACAGGGCAAACAGCAACTGGCAGGGCAGCTGATGGCAAGCCACTCTTTTCAGCTGCCAATGATTTCACCAAATGATGAACAGCTGCCTTTGCCATCCCATAACCAATCATCCCAGGAGTTCCTTCCAAAGCAGCCTTAGCCCCACAGAATGCAACCATACCACCTGCAAAAAATTATATATAAGCCAATAAATAAAATATTTGAACTTAAGTTAGATCATTGAAACTGCAAAATCTGAACAAGGATTTAAAAAAATGAGCATGAGCACCTTCATTTAAGAAGTGCGCCCCAAGATGTGCAGCTACTGTAGAAGGCCAAACACTGGTTCTCCACATCGCATCTGCATTTTTTACCATTTCCTTGGAAGCTGCATTTCCACCTGCCCAACCACCAGCAACGCAGAGAATAGCATCAACCTTCCCTCCTCCTCCCAGAACCTGCTGGAGAGCTTCCACGACGGACGCCTCTTGCTGAACCCAGCTTTCTTCCGGATTCACGGTGATATTTGCGTCAGCCTGATCACTTTTAGAAACATCAATATTCCCCACCCACCAGTTGCTATTTTTGAAATGGGATATGCAAGCATTGCCCAAGGCACCTCTGCCACCGTAAACAAGGACACGTTTCATTTTCCAAAGTTACTTCTCTCTCAACGAAGCCCGGCAGGTGGAAGACACGTTGTAAAGTGTTTCCTCACTCTTGCGATAACTTCTGAAGTTATAGTGGATGTATTTTCCCAATAGATGTCAGGGAAGCCTGACCCAGCGCACGTGTGTACCGCCAATTCTGGCGGTTCGTGCCTGCGGGCTGTATGACGGCATCGTAGCCGCGCAAGGCCGGTGGGGTTTGGTAGCAATTATCATCCCCCTTATAAATACCGCATGTGGAGCCAGTATGCCCTCAGACGAGAGCGCAGAAGAGAACGTGACCTCCCCAACGAAGAAACCAAGAATGACGAGTGCATTGGACCAGTTGAAGTCTTTCACTACAGTAGTCGCGGATACAGGCGACTTCGAAGGTAGAGTTAGACTTATGTCCTTGTTGTCCTAGTCCTTGACTGAAATGATTGTGGGGGTCCTAGAGTAGCCCTACAGCAATTTTATTTTGAACTTAACCCATTTTAACTTGGATCTGACAGAATTCTTTATTCAGATTACCATTCTAACATTAGTGCTAGCATGCTCTCTGGGCGGATCTACCCCAGAATTTATTCTGGAATCCCCATTGACGGTAAACAGAAATATTAGTTACCCTTTTTTTTTATGAACTATGTTTGAACCTGATTAGAATCAGAGAAACAACTACAGACTATATTTTCTTCACCATGTCTATAACTACAGAACTCAAAAGGTGAGGTTGGACTATCTGCAGCATTAGGTTATTCAAAAAACTTTGAGTAACCTAATGCTGATGATTTCTATTGTCCAATGATTGCTTTAGCTTCATTCTAGAGATGCCACCCCTAGAATTGTTGATGTTAGATATCAACCAGCAAGTTTAAGTGGTGTCAGGCATTCCAAATGTGCATATATTATCCCCTTGCCATCATATGATGACATATACCATCATGCACCTTCCTTCAATTAAAAATTCCTTTTAAATTGTATAATTGTGATATAGACATCAGGTTTGGTTTAAATTGTGTGGCAAGGTTTGTGTATTACCCCTGTATGGTTGACAACTAATTTTAACAGGTGTCAAAGGCTTGAAAAAATAATTTTTTTCCATAAAAAAGTACTATGCAAAAGGTTTAAAAATGAACTTGTGACATGAAAATTTGAAACCTTGTGTGAAATATACTGTTAGCAATTACAGAAGTACATTCTTTGTTGCCTTGTTGAAATCCACTTTCAGCTGACTTCAAGATTCACTTTGATGGAGAGTTATTTTTTAAGATACATATTCTTCAAATCTTAAAATAGACCTAATATCAATTTTGGAAATGTTTACAGGGTGTCCCACTTATCGTGGACAATTTTAATCACGTATGAATTTCTTCCCATTTGAGCAAACTAAACAAAATTTTCACAATATTTAGATGTCTGTTTAGCATTTATTGTGACAAAGTTTCAGACAAAACAAATTCACCAATTACAAGTTATGAACTTCAACATGACCCCTGTCGATTTCAAGCACTTTTTCCAATTGTACCTGGTATTCAAGCAGTGTTTTCTGGCACATTTCAACGCTAATGTCGCCAAACGCAGTGGGAATACATTCCTTCAGTTCAGGAATGTCCCTCGGTTTGGTCGCATAGACTTTCGACTTGATAAAGCCCCACATGAAGAAGTCGCAATGCGTTAAGTCAGGAGAATAGGCCGGCCAGGGCATTGTTGGTGATCTACGACCCATCCATCGATCCAGAAATTTTTCGTTCAGCCAGGCATGAACTTCTTTACTGAAAAGAGGCAGGGCACCATCCTGCATGAAAACCAGATCATCAGCCAATCCTTGTGATTCAATTTCTGGCCAGAATTTTTCTTTGGCATTAAGGATGGTGCCCGCCTCTTTTCGGTAAAGAAGTTCGTGCCTGGCTGAACAAAAAGTTTCCGGATCGATGGATGGGTGGGGAATGCCCTGGCCAGCCTATTCTCCTGACTTAATGCATTGCGACTTCTTCACGTGGAGCTTTGTCAAGTCGTAAGTCTATGTGACCAAACTAAGGGACATTACCATTGAAATGCACCAGAAAACGCTGCTTGATTGAATACCAGCATGATTGGAAAAAGTGCTTGAAATCAATGGGGGTCATGTTGAAGTTCATAACTTGTAATTGGTGAATTTGTTTTGGCTGAAACTTTGTCACAATAAATGCTACACAGACATCTAAATATTGTGAAAATTTTGTTTTAGTTTGCTCAAGTAGGAAGAATTTCATACGCGATTAAAATTGTCCACAATAAGTGGGACACCCTGTACTTATGTATGCCTCTACTCAGTTCCTCAGCTATGCTGTCCACAAAATAATGACAAAGTCATTCCTTTTTAATTTTTTTTATATCAACCCTGTGTATAACCAAATTTACCTTTAGATGTCTCTAGTAGTTAAAATTGTTTTGATGCTTCAGCTGTTTATCCAAGTTAGAGCAATGAGTAACACCCTGCAGGAAGCACAGGCTGCCTGATGGAGCAAAAATAGTTGTGGAAGGAGTCATTGTCAAATAGCACTGCTACAATTCCAAATTTATATCATATCACTGGTTTTCTGAAAATGTCTAGTACTGATTTTAACAGCTCTGACCAGGTTTCAGCTTAGCAGATTTCAAATACAACTGTTCAGCTGGAAATTGGAGTTTGCTTCAGTAGCTGCACCAAGTTGAAGTGATCAGTTCAAGTAGCTCTCCTATCAACCATTTGCATGTGATTTTTTTAGATTTTTCTTTTGGAATGTGAGATATCAAAAGAACTTGCTAAAAGCATCAACTGGATATTCAAGAATATTAATGCCCTATCATCTAGTTATGCCACTATAAACTATTTTATACAAAAAGCCATGAGATAATGAGGCTGACACATTATAACTCAAAGCCATCATTATAAGCTTATGTCCAATTAAATGCACATAGCTACCAGCTATCACTCAAAGTGCCTTCCTTACTAGGCATCATTATTGGTTTGAAATAGTTTGATATAGTCGGCTTTTCATAAATTCCTAATGTTACCATGTATTTGTTTCTATGGTTCAATTTTTATGTCAGAGGGCAGATAATGAGCTGGAGTCACTTTTAATGTTTCTTGCTTTGCTTTGGCAAAGTACCTTTTACCTGTCTGGGAGGATTCTCATAAATGGAATGAGTGAGCATAAAATGTCTAGTTTTCCTATACTTTTGCCCATTAACACCTCACCTACTGTTTAAGCTTTGAATCCCCATATATGGAGACACTCATTGGCTCTTGAGGGGTGGGCCTATAGGCTATCCTGACAGCCCTACTCTTATGCCAGTCTATTCAGTCAGTCTACCTCTTTCATTTTAGCCATGAAGAAGTTCCAGCCCACAGATGCCACAACCAATCCATCATTGATTTTGGCAGCATCTGGAATGCCTCAGTACCAGCATTTGATTGAAAAAGCCCTCCAGCATGGCAAGGCGGTTGGAAAGTGAGTATTTTCCCTCCTTCCATACTCTTTGCTGTTTCCGAATGAGGATTATACCAAAACTCAAGAATTGCTCCATAACTTGCACAAGTATCAAAGTGAATAAAATACTTCAAAGGTGATGCAGCTTATCTTCATGCTTTGTGGGAACTCTTCGCAGCTGCATCAACGTTTTTGACATTTTAAAATTTGTGATCCCGAAGAGACAGAAAACCATGTGGTGACAGATCTGGTGAATTGTGAACGTGTGAATCATGTCTAGTACATCTCTCTTGTAATATGGAGCAGAGTTGGTATGAAACAGCAGTGGGGCCACTGATCAGGGAGTTCTGGTCATTTCCTACCATAACACTTCGTTGTTGAGGGATGAAAACAATTTTGCAGAATCTCTATAGTAATAGCGGACGTCTGTCCGCCGGAGGTCGCACGGGTCGACTTTTACGAACCCGACCCGATTGGCTCGATTCGAATCTCGCACCCGTCCTGAAACTCGCCGACTTAGCTTTGCGGGCCTGACCCGCACGGATTGCATTGAGCCGGTTCGCATGAGGGGTTTTCTAAGGGGGAACTCCCTAAAAATTTGTATTCAGGCTATTCCCTGTTCTCTGGTGACGGAACGCATCCCTTGCTACTAGTCCAAAGCATGTCTGTTTGAAATTCACACGTTGTGTCTTTTTGGAGAAGACCGGAAGCTTCCCTCATTTTCTATATGATACCTGGGAGTTCCAAATTCGTACGGTGTGTCTCAATTGAATGCTATGAAATGGAATTCCATTAGCTTCGATCAGACGCGAATGTTTCACGAGTAACAGCTAGTGGTTTGTAATGTGCATTTACTGTGGTATCCTTATGAGCAGTTGTCAGCATCACTGAATGTTTTACAAAAGATTACGCAAAGTTGAAGCTAATCTACCAGCGGTTAGAGGAAATATTGAAAGATTTCTTTAATTGAGCATAGTCATTGAAAAAATGCGTGCCATGGGAGGAAGCAAATAAGGCGAAAAGTCCCCGTAAAGATCAAAGTGATTCATTTTTTCAGCAAGAAGAGAAACGGAAGAAAAATTCACTCCAAGGAACGACAGTCATGTTTTAGGCGTTGAAGAGCAAGGAAAAAATAATGGATTGCATTGGAAGCAGCCCGTATGGCCCGTAACCATCTATTAATTGTAACCCATTGATCAAAGAGCATTCTGCGATGCGAAAACAGTGCTTCCGTTGTTTCATTTCTGGAAATGTTTACCCTTTGTTGCTAGAGGAGATTCTCTTGGTTCACTTTATTTGCCCCTCTTGTTTTATTCTTCGTGGCATTCACGCCCTGGAAGGGTTAATTCTTTGAGATGTGGTCGTTCAATTACGGCTGGAAGAAGTCGCACGGGGTTAAGTCGGTAGACTTCGGAGGCCGTGGAACCGAGAAGTGTTCTCCAGCAATTAGCTGGCCGAATGCCTGCCGAAGATATTGTATTGAGTGATGGCAACTGTTCGATGTGCAGCGGGACCATCCTGCATCAATCACACATCCCTAAGAAAGTGCATTGGGACAATCAGACTGACAGTACGATAAAAGCGGAAGGGCCTGTCACAGTATTATCCCACCGCTGGACACCAATTATTGTCACAGGTTCGGTGTGTGCGGTTACTGTTTCTCTCTTCGGAGGCTGGCAACTTATTTATTCTAATATGAGACCGATCCCTGTGCAATAAGGTTAGGGGATGTCAGTGGTAGCGGGCGATTCGGACCCAGGCGGTCTCGA
>CAJPEV010000566.1:92386-109077 GCA_905338385.1 Darwinula stevensoni | reverse complement strand
CTGGGACTGCGCCCTCGGTTTTTTTTTTTTCTTTTCTGTTGCACGAAGTGGTCGCGTAAACGTTGATATTTGGGGGAATGTTGAGGATGGTGAGAGTGCGACGTTGAAGAATGATATGCGCGAAACATGAGGTGGAAAAAATTAATTCCGTCAAGGTTGTGCCAAAGAAGTAGAACTAGTTGAGATCTTAATTGGTGAAATCGGTATTGCTATAATGCTAAAATACACATATATATAAAAGTAAAAAAAAATAAGAAGAAAATGCAATTAACGAATTATGAAAAGGCGAAAAGGGGACGAGAATGAAAAGTCAGGACATCGTGGACGAAACTGATTTCCCCCCGTATTTTCGTCCATTTCCGTCAAGGCGTGCGCCGACATTTTCGGTTCTGTTGCAAATCAAAGCGAAGTATTTTTAAAGATGGTGTGTATTTGCATGCGGTCTTAGTATATGCAATTCCCAAAAGTCTTATATTCATTTGAATCTTGGTACTCGGGAATCGGTCAAACAAAAAAATACAAAATACAGATATGAATAATCTCAACAGCATATGATGCATTTTCAACATCTGACAGACGAAGAAAACGGATCGGTCGGGCCCGAGTGCGTGTTGCTCCGACCGATGCGAATCTGTTTGTCGAAATTTCTTGCGAGGCTTTTTCGAACATTTTCATTTGCGCGAAAATTTGTCAAAATTTAACTATTGCGTCATAATTTAATATAAATGGCAAAAAAAACTTGCTACGCTAATCAAGATACGCTCTCGATTAATTTGTCAGCGAAGAACAATTTTTGAAACCAATTTTCTGATCAGCCGACGAGAACATCATAGCGTTGAAGGCGTTGTCACGGATGGCAAGCGTCTCGGAAGGATGCACCGTGAGATGTCGCTTCAAGCGGCCCAGTCTGTTTCGTGGATTGTTCAATGGGTTCAAATGGGGGGTCGTGTAATTGGTTGCAGGAAAACTTGGGCGGGAATTTGGGAAAAAAGTTGGCTGATTTTTTCCGCAGTCGGTGTGACTTACTGTTGGAAACGCGGATCGAAACCCCATGCCGCCGCGCGTGGAGCTTTTTCGATCTCGATCGCTCTTGTCGACATTGTTGACATTAGAAGAGGGTAATGAGGAGTGGAACGAGGGACGGGATTGCGTACAATAAACAAAGTTGCAGGCAATGACCCTGAGGACCGTCGGAACCAACGGGTTCGCAGATGGACGGCAACTAGAGCCGGCACTACGTCCCCAAGTGCCATTAAAAAAAAGTGAATGATTTCCTTCCTCCCTTTTGTCGGGAAGACATTGACGGAGAGAGAGAGAGAGAGAGCGAGAGAAGGAGAGAGAAGGAGAGAGAAGAGGCGGGTTCCTGCAAACAAGATCATTTGACGCGCGTGCCCTTTTTGCCGCCCCGACACTTGTCAAGACAACCCAAACAAACAAGGCTGAGTCGACGAGAAGAGGAAGCGATTGAAATTCGGTAACATCACATCCTCCCCACACACACACACACACACACACACACACACACACACACACGCACACACGCACACAAAAGCGAGCAACATGTGCGAAGTTCATCGCACTCCATTTCGTGCCTGTTTGATTAAATAACATTTTGCTGGGTAGAAGAATATTTGTGCTTTCGAGAACAAGTTCTGAGTTCTTAAGAAAATGCAAAAAAAATGTAAAATCGACATCGCATTCAAAACTTGTGAAATTATACGTACAAGGACCATTTGTCATCCGAAGAGGCCAGACTCCTCGAAAACGTGGACAGTAAATTCAAAAATGTTGTGATTATTTGCTCTCGGTCGTTCGAAAATAAGTTGGGATCTGCTGATCACAGCTTCATTTCTGCTATCGTGTCTCATTTGGCTTCGAGCGGATCTCGAAAGAATGACCGGTTTTCAGGTTTTCCAAGGACTACAATGGAACTTCCTGGTTTCAACTTCTTACTATTGGGAGACTGCGTGTCGTAATCAGAATGCGAGTTCATGGCTCGAAGGTGGATCGATTGATTAAACGGTGTCTGTGAGAAACTCTTAAAGTTTCTGTTAAATGCGGTGCATGACATCAGGTTTCCCCATGGAGAAACTTTGTAATGGAAACCTGATGTAATCTGAGACCATCACCGCACAAAGCGAAGAGAGGTTGCTCATGCTTCCACCTTTTTTTTTTTGGAATAGGAGCAGCATACGTTCAGCGTCGGTTTTGCAGAGGGCGATCGTAATCGAGGTGAACCAAGGGCAAGAATTCTCCCTCGATAATTTTGGTCCCGATTCTGGGGGGCATCTGCTTCGTCGCGGGTTGTCGCTTCATCCGGCAGACCTATGGGAGGATTTTCTGTCTTTGCGACTGAATATTTCAGGATCCTGAATTCTGGTGTGGATGGGCTCGCATTCATTAAGATAGGTTTCATAGACATGCGATCGTCGTAAATTGAACCTTTCCTTTGTTTCGAGGCTATTTCTCGCCTCTCTTTGTATCTACGCTTTCGTGAGAAGGCCTTGTCAGCTATTGCATAATTTTTTTCCATTTATAATAAAGAGGTAATTTTAAATTTCACCTTTCAGGTTCTGGTAGTACTAAGCAGCGATCCACATTACCATTTAAAAAGCGCACAAAAAGATGGACATTTGGGAGGAAATTTGTGCCAAGGTCTGCGTAGGAGCGGTTTAGCCCTACAACTTTTGCAATACAGTTTTTTTTAGGGGGGGGGGATTCAGTGCACTTCTCCACTCGTCGAGAGCAGATGCTAATCTATGGCAGTGAAAAGTTGGGTGAAAATGAATCCTGTTGTCGTCAACTGATTAGTCAATGAACAATATTTTGACACTAGAAGGGCAGGTTGGGAGTGTTTTTGCAGGTGGAGAGACGAAGGGAAGGGCAAGCTCACTTCCCTACGAACAGATTCACTTCTCCAGTTCCATCGCTGTCATTCGATCTCGTGGCTTTTTTGAAAATCTCCGTCTGAGAGAGAGAGAGAGAGAGAGAGAAGGAGTCCATTAGGGCATTCCCCCCCCCCCCTCCCCCCTTTGGAGTGACCCCGAGGGTGAACGTGGACCCCCCAGACATTCTGACGGCGGCTGCCCCACCCTTCGGGGTTTTTTTTCTGCCTTTTCCCTTGGCTTCTTTGAATGGCCCTTGACGCGTAGCAGATAAACGAAATAGATGACTAAAATTCTGCTGGTAATATTGAGCAAAATGATGCGTACCATTGCGACATCTTGAACATTGCGAACACCACTCTCTGGCCGTTCCGATGCTACGTGGAGAGTTCATCGTGCCTACGCTACGCATGATTAAATGGCACTGGGGTTCCATCAAATTGGGATGAGTAATGTGGAATCAGAAGTATGAGAGTAGTTAGTAGTTACTCACGCGATGCAACGGCCAATCATTTGGTCGATTGCAACCGTCGTCAGGCATGAGCTTTCGTTGCTCCCTACTCCCCAACGGAAAACAGAAACCTTTCTCGACGTGCTACCTCGTTGCCAATCCATCTGACGATGACGAGTGAGACGATCGCTACGAGACGCGTTTGCCACGGCCAGTCGACGACCGACGATGACCCGGAGAACTGAAACACGAGAAAGAGGATGACCACCGTGAGGACGAAAGAAGATGACAACCGTGCTGCCGAAACCAGATGAGTCCCGTCCGTCTCCTCCCATTCATTTGTTTCCCCCCCACGGGTCCGCGTGGATTCCTCGAGGAATCCTGAAATATTGGGGCTGTCGGGCGTTATGGGCGTCGGAGGGAAACGATGCGTGCATGTTCTCACAACCGAAGGAGATCCTCATCTCGGCCTAAGCTTTATGTGACGTGTGACGAGACGAAAATAATCGGAGAGGTGTCCTTTTCTGTCGACCCTGCTCCGAACGACGAAATGATCCGCCTAATTCATCCTCGACTCACTCCGACAGGGAAGAAGCCGGTCCAACAGCAAGCTTTCGTTTGACGAAGGGGGCCTCGTTCCATCATTTTGTCGAACGAAATACTAGTGACTTCTGAGTCTCGACCGCGCGATTCATTTCGCGAACAGAGGTTTCTCGAATGAAGAAAATGTGTTTTTGGTAGGGCTGTGCCGATGTATCGGCAAACACCGGTATCGGCTGCCAGTGTTGCACTATCGGCGCCATCGACAGGTCTGCAGGCTGTCGATGCCGATGTTTAAAAGAAGGGCAAAAACTTACGGGCAAAATTTATGGGGAAAAATTAGAGTGAACGTGTGAACCTGAAAAATATCGATCGGATTACATTTCAGCCCTATTCTAGAAACTAGTGGAGGAAAATAGCGGTAAAAACGGGAAATCCTTTCACCACCTTTTATGTTATTCTTTTGCGGGAGATGTGTCGATAAACGCTCTTAATAGCAGCAATAGTTAACAAGCTAGCAACTGACGAACGCAGACAGACAGTACCAAATATGGTCTTTGTGGTTTTTATGGGGTTCCCTGACAAGTATCACAGGGTTTCCAAATAGCACCCTTTGAATTAGTATGCAATTTCATGTTACTTCTCAATTTTCAGACTACCATCGGCACCGGCATCGGCCATCGGTACAGTTTTTGCCCATATGTGTCCGCAATCCAAAATTCGCTTTGATCATACGATATTATTTGGGTCGTCGCCAACGAGCAACAGTGGTTACAGACTGACATATGAAAAGACAAATCGGACTGGGACAAAAAGTGGCCTCTTCCTCTTGTGCAGGAAAAAAAAGCTGACTAATAACTCCAGCAGTCTGCAGGTGCAAGGCCAACGACGTCAGCAAGAATTTTTGTCTTCTATCCTTGGCGAAATCATTCAAAACTCCGAAATATGTTGCACGCAGAACGGAATTCTCTCTCGACTAGTAAAAAGAAGTCGTGAAATAAAGTGTGAATGGAAGATCCTCAGACCTCAGTTGGATTCAACTTCAGGAGTATGTACGGAGGAATCGCAAGTTAGGCGAAGTTCAACCGTGCCTTTGCAGTACCAAAATATGGTCTCAGATCGGAGATTCCTTCCCGCATGTGTGGCATGTGGATCCTGGAGAGGTTTGCATAAGGAAACAGGGGGAGGGGGTGTAGCGAAGTGGGAGGGGAGGGGAGTTCCCGGGGAAAGAACACGAGGGATTGGGGAGGAAGGAGATCCTGGAACCGCCCCCTCCTTCTTTCCCGTCGTCATTATCACCTCGACAAGAGAACCAGGAATACGTGAAAGCCCTGGAAAAACAAAGAAGGGGGAAGAAGACTGCGAGTCGTGCAGTCGGTCGGTGGCATCGAGTGGACGAGTTGCATCGTTCGGCTCAGGCTCCCATCCAGATTCGGTTCAGGTGAGTGGGAATTTACGTCCACGGGTCGACCTTGGGAGGAAAAAAAACTGCCATTTACCAGGCACTTGAGATTTTCGAGGCACGCTTCCACGAGTCTCTCCGTCTGTCCCCTCGTAGAAGGGGAGAGAATGCCACGTCGTCGAAAGGAGTCCGGAGTCCACGACCTTCACGGCCAGAAAGGGCACAAACCGGCAGCAAGAAACGCGGCAAACGCCCGCGAAAGGGCCCGAATGAGGGTGCTGAGCAAGGCGTTCTCGAGGCTCAAGACGACCTTACCCTGGGTCCCAGCGGACACCAAGCTCAGCAAATTGGACACCCTCCGGCTGGCCACGAGTTACATCGCCCACTTGGGTGCTCTTCTGGGCGAAGAAGACCTGAGCAATCCGGGGGATCCAAGCGGGATTTCCAATTCTTCTCCGACCCCTGTTCATCCCCTCGCCCTGGTAAGGATAGTGTCCATTTTTCTTTCCCGCGGTTTTCGTCTCCAATGGCACAGACAGCAATTACGTTCGTGCTCGTTTCGTGAGAAGTTCTCGTTTGCTTAAATTGCCTCAGTTCTAACGATCGCGTAAGTACACCACTGGAATGTATATTTGAGCATTCCATCAGGATGCGTGCGACATTTTAGAAAAGAATTGCCGTCTTCCGTCCTGCACCGGTCCTTGCCGTATCTTAAACTCGGTTACAGCCTCTCGCTATCTTTCGTCATCGAACGGGAAATCTCAGGTGCTCAATCGATTCTATTCATGGTAGAGCTTCCCACGTCCTAGGTGCCGAATTGTAATTTTGAACGCTTCGTTGTAACGGCGCTACATGGTATCCTACGTCTCATTTGACGATGCAGTACAAGCATCGAACTCGAATTTTCTCCAAGAGAATTAACAACATGCCTTCTATGCAATTATTAATATCGAAAATCAAAGGGTTCCTTGAAAAGCAGCGAACTTTTGCTATAAGGAGAAAATATCTGCAGTTAGTAAGTGTGTGAACTCTAAAAGTAGTGAGGCGTAGTGCTTAAGTATCCGAGTCCTCAAATCCGCCGGCTAAAATTTTACGGCTCAATGGAAGTCCTTCGATATTAAAAAATGCGATGCGAAATGCAACGTGTACCTACTATTCGCAAATACCTTTGATCTTCCAAACTTGCCTGAATATTTGGTTTGAATGGGCAAATTGTCATTGTCATTCGCACAGCTTCGGAAGCATGAAAAAATGTATGAAAAAGCACATGGGTCGCTCAACGTGCCTCCCCGTGTCCACTTCTGCAGGGTGTCCGCTAAGTTTAAGATCGTAGCCAAAGTTCGAGACGGCGTGCATGTTTCTATAGGGGGTGTTGGAAACGCTGCGACCGGCCTTCCGATCGACTCCGTTCTTTCTTTTGTTCGATGGGACCGTTGCAATTCGATAGCTCACCTGAATATATGAAAAAGGAACATGTCAATATTTATTTATGATGCTGGACTTTATGGGCACCCTGTGCTCACAGAAAGGTTCTCAGAGCGTGTTCTCGAGTTCTTTATTCTTCCTATTGTGTCGAACCTCACTGACCCGGCTTGAAGTCACGTCATCCAGATAAGAAACTAAGCGACCAAAAAAATTCAGCCAAATTTGAGAATCCATTTTGTTTTAATTTTCCTTACGCATTGCGTGGAAATCTCGTAGAATGTGAATATGACCGCAGGCAAGTCCACGTTAGAATTGTTTAGAAAGGCACTCGTTATTTCCCTTCATTCTCCGGTCGATCAAGTGGTAGTTCGTCAAATGATATTTTCATAATTTTTTTTCCGGCATGCTAATGAAGTTAGTACCACAAAGGCAAGGCACAAGACCTCGAATTGACAATGGCGCCAAAAAAGGAACAGAAATGGGGAGAAAAAATGGGACATCGCCCCACTCCGCCTTCCCCATGCGTGAGCTGTGTTGTTTTTATGCGCCAAGGCTCATTTACCATTTCCCTCGTATGAGCTTTCTGTGCAAAAAAAATTGCGAGAGGACTTGCGGGTGTTTCGTGTCATCTTGTTCTTGTCAAAAGTACAGGTAACTAATCAGACATCGTCTGGAAAGAAACGCATCAAAAGTTCTTGGCCCGAATCATTGATCTCGGGTATACCGAGGATTATAATACGAAGCCATAAATTGCGATAGCCTTGGATTACTTTTATCATTTCGGCGCATTATATTGTTCATCGTTGCTTTGCCATACGTCCTGCGTGAAATATTACGAAATAGACTGAGCGTCTTTCCTCTATCCAGCGATGATGAAAACTCTTCTAAAAATGACCGCGTCAAAAATCATGATGGCGAGAGAGAGGCAGAACCGCCGTATTGCATCGGAGGACCCATGGTAACACGCGCCCGCAGTTCGAACTACCTTCGGAAAGGCACCTCACAGTTCACCCTTCGTATCTCCTGTAGTCTGAATCCGACAACAGCGGGTCTGTCAGAGACGGGCAGAGGAACAGAGGAGCTATTAGCAATGAGCCTAGTTGTGGAAGGCCGCTTTTCCCATAGGATGAGAGTTTTCTCACGTGATACTCCTTTCACGATTCCGGGAGATCATGCAACCCACCCCCCTTAAGGCGCAAAGAGATTTATCTATTTACCGATCACCCATTAGAGGAAGATAACAGACAGTTTAAAAGTGAAGTTTTAGAAAAACCAGAATGAACTGTCAGTAACGAATAGGAAAGTCGCGAAGTTGACGCGGCTTAATCCCGTGACGTATAGTCATGCATCACAGCATAAAATGCTTTGATGGAGTGATTCGAGCAGATGAAGCAAGTACAAGAACCCACCCTAGTTCTTTTTTTTCATATAGCCTTACGCTAACATGCGATTCGACACCCATGCATGCATTGGGCCTACGGAAGATAGTGTGGAGGCATAAGGTTAGGTTCCTCGCCCCGACTGTTTTTGCGTTAAACCGTGAGAGTTTTTCTAAATTTATTTCCCTGGTTTTTTTCCACTTTCTTTTTCTATTTTCCTTTCCTTCTTGTCCGTCTTTGGAGGCGTGACGACAGGGGAACATTATACACTATCTCCCATTTCATCTCATCCGTCGGCAACAATGCAAAATTAATCGTTTTTCCCTCGCTCCACCGTTGACAGACCCGGCCATTTTTCTCAAGGGGAGAGGGGAAATTCGACCGGGCTCGAAGGGACTCGAAGAAAAAACTGGTCAAAAAAAATGTATGAATGAAACGAATGAATGACTCCGGGTGACGACAGGAGCCAGTGATGCGTTTCCATACGTGGGACTCCACTCTCCTCTTCCCGCAGCTGCCTCCGATTTTCCTTTCACGTTGGTGGTCTCTTCGAGTTCTGCCACAGATCGAAAATGAGCCCCCCAGTCTCTTCCCACCCCCTCCTCCTTTTTTTCCCCCCTTCTGTTTCTTTCCGAAAAACAACATTTTATGACCGTTTATGGAGAGGCAGGATGGAGCCAGGGAAGGAAAAGGATTCAGATTTTTTTAAATTCCCCTCATGAAATGTGGATCGCAAGGCAGTTATTTAAAATGCCTTCTGGAGGATCGGTACGAGGTCTGACAGGAAGTTTTTTTTTTCTCACGAGGAATACAGTGGAGACCGCAGAAGGAAAAAAAAAAAAAAAAAAAAAGGAAGGCAGGAAGAAGGAAGGAAGGGTCGGTCTGTCCCGGGAGAGACATTTGACACCCTCCGGGCTTCTTCGACTTCATAGGTTAATGGCTGAGGTTAAATCCATATCCCGTGGCTTGCCAACTCTTTTCACTTCTGTCACTTTTGAGGAGAGGAAGGAGGTGTTTGCAAACTTACTTCCCTCCTCTTCGACCCGGCCCTTAGTCCTCCGGCATCAGGCCCAGCCAGATAAATAGAAAATGAAACGCTCCACCTGCTCCTAACTATTTATACTTCCTTCCCCTTCAGCCGATTCCTTATCGAAGTCGGAGGAAGTGAGATGTTGTTTTCGGTCCGTGCCAAAGTGCCGGAGACTTTTAAACTTTTTTTTTCCTTCCCGTTCTGATCTCTCCGTCTTCCCCCTCCATTGTTCCCTGCAGACTTGGCCGTTCCTGATCCAGAGACCCTGCTCTGCCCAGGAACTGTCACCAGTGGACTACGGTCTCGCTGGATGCAACGGTAATCCTCATCAGGGAGATTACGAACAGTACCAGTCGTCGAACGGAGACGGAGACATGGATTGTTTGTCCTGGCATTGTCCAGCCAATTCGGGCCATTTGCTGCATTCCGCCAATTCTTCCCCCCGGATACAGGAATCATCGTGTGGGGAATTCACATCAAGAGCCTGACCGATGAAGATAAAAAGGACTTCCAAGAAAAATAAAAGACTTTCCTCCTCCGAGTATACACCAAGACAAAGTGATTCATATTCCCAGGAACTCCGCTCCTTCAAGGCGTCGTGTGAAGTTCAGTCTTTATTGTGTTGTACGCTTAGTGAGGGATATATTAGTGATGACTCCGTGGAGTCACCATGTTCATAGGTTAATATCATAAAAACATTCATATTTTTCCTTAATATGAAGTCTACTGAAGTTCATTCCCCATATTAATAATAGATGTTCATATTTTAAACGCAACGCGAAGAACATCCAACTCGTAGTGCTTGTCTGAGGTCATTCCAGCACCCTGGGACAACAAAATCGGGCTCGGTTTGGCACTTCCTTTACGATATGATTGTGCGTATCCTTAGAGCTATGCAGCCGGGTTAGCCTCGTGGCACACGCCTCACTCCACGGGCGGGCGGCTGGATGTTCCGAATGCACACTCGAATGAACACCCTGTGGAAGGCCTCGAACTCTGCATGAGAGCGGTCCAGTCTTTCATGAGTGGCTTCTTGGTTGAAAATAGCAGGAAGACTCAAGTCGCTTAGACACGGAGGAACTCAAAAACAAACCTCTTAGGGCGTTTTTATGAGTGATGGAGACAAAGATGTAACTAATTTTAGCAATAAATTTGCAAAGCCTTTCATTCCTTTGCATGTATGGTCAGTATCCTCAAAAGTAATAGATATAATATACTATGCAAGGATTGAATGAACTGGGGAGGGGAGGATTTGGTATGACGATTATGTGGAACATTCTAAATGTTCAAATATGGACCTCAAGGTCCCTTCTTAAAAACAAGAGCCTCGTGAATGTTATAGCATTCGGGGAAAAACTGTGATATTGAATACGAACATGGACTGGCAGATGATGCACGACCTCTTCAAGTACTCAAGCGAAAGATCCAGGGAGGACGGAAAGGTTTCCTGTGCTTGAAATAGAGATACGTATTTGGAGTTAGTTAAACCCCTTCAATGCAGCCAATACCTGCTCCAACTGACCCCTCCCCTAATCGGTCACTAATCACCGCTACAGACGATCATCTGTCTTGAAAATTGTCTTTTCAACTGCTGTCTCACCGAACGTTACCGATGCTACTACTCAACCCGATCTCGGCAATTTCCGTGACCCCATTCAGTAGAATACATGAAACGTGTGTTGAAAGCGCACTTGAGAAAATGCGCCTCGAACGTAGTAGCTACGAACGTTGCTCGGAACATTCTTCAAAACTCATGGCATTCATGGGTGACTGCGGAAACTCCCAATGTGTGGACAAGGGGAGTGAGGGATAGAGGATTCAGAACGCAATCCATCTTTGTCCCATTTGAACTCACTTTGTTTTATGACCCTCGTGCAGGTGTTACAAACCCCACCAAGAATGAGTATGAATGGTGAGTGAACGGTATTTGTCGGACAAGCGAAGAGCTGCAAATGTCTCACGAGTAACTCACATTCACATCAGGAGTCTTTGCCACGTGTCATTGTGACACCTGAATCATTCGGGGAAGCTGTCTGAGCTGTCACCGATTCTCTGGCACTGTCTCACGCAGGAATCTTCATTATTTGCCAACTCTGTCGTAACTGTCCTCCCCTTCGGTATGTCTGATTTGGGCTATCAAAATAGGCTCTGTGAATAAAAATACAAAAATATTTCAGTTTAAACGATTAGGTCAATGAGAAGGGAACGGCAACTTTCATCGAGAGGAAAAACACTTTTTTTCTTCTCCTGTCTCAGTGCTTGGCAGGAGCGGCGATATCCACTATCGAGAATCGCCGGTCGGTACACTTGATAGAATGTTCATTTGGGACTGAGATTATAAATCGGATACATTTTGAATATGCACAGGGTCGTATCGTTGCATTTATCCAAAGCCTGTATACTCGAAATATCAATTGAGGACATGGACAGAAAAAAAACGCCTCTCAAGGTGAGGGGATGTTTGTTGCAGTCTTTGGATGGACCCCACAGGCCCTTCTATCGTTCTCTCAGAAATGCAATAGAAACTATTCGTGCTTTTGTACTGGAATGACGGAACGGAGCTGGTCGGTGAGTGAACCCGAGGATGAGACGAGCACGGACAGTTCACGGGAAACATCGCCGATGGAACCAGGCTCTGAGTCCCGAGAGGATACAACCGGGGAAGAAGACCAATCCGGGACGCGGCTCGTGGTTCGTCGGTTGCCGCCAGCTTTCACCCGGTCGGACTTCTTGGACGTCGCCTCCCCCCTCGAAGATCACACGGAGTTCTACTTCGTCAGACCGGATTCCGAAGACGACGTGGAGTGCGGAAGTCGCTACGCCCGGGCATACATCACGTTCGCCTCTAGCGGCGCCGCCCTCAGCTTCAAGTCTCGCTTTCATCACCGGGAGTTAAAGGTAGGTGGCCGGAGCTACTGGGCTCAGATCGAGCTAGCTGTCAATCAAAGTCCCACTAGAGGTCGCTCCAAGACGGACCCTCTGTCGGGGACCGCAAGCGACGACCGCCATTATCTGAAATTCTTGCACGATCGATCCAAGAAACCTCAGGATAAGCCAAAGATAGAAAATATGCTGGCAGACATAAAAAAGAGACAGGCGGAGAAATCAGCGGTTTCCACTCCGCTGCTCGATTACTTGAAGCAGAGCCGGTTCGATCGCTTCACGACACGTCGAACCTCGGAGAATTTCCATCCCCTGTGGATCCCAATGAAGGCGAAATCGGAAGGAAGTTCCATGATAGAAGCCTTGTCGGAAACCTCAAACCTTTCTGCCAGTGATCCAACTTCATCGGGAGAATCTGACGAAGGTAATGACCCAGAGGCAAAAGATCTGGAAGATGGCTGTCCTGACTTGGGATTGAAATCAAAAAGCGACTCCTCACCCCAACTGGAAAGGAAGCGTAGGTCAGGACAAGATCGAACCAGCGAATCCGAATCGCTAAAAACTTCGTCAATCCGGCAATTGCTACATGAAACAGAGAAGAAACAGTCGTCTCCTGCTGATGGGAAAGAAAGTGAAAAGACCGGTACTGCATATGGAGAGAAGGATTCGGACGGAGACGCAGAGACCTCAGAAGAGCAGCAGCCTCCAAATGAAAAACAAGAATCCAGGTTCCAGGTCAAGCGGGTGGGATCGAAACGAGGAAAGCTTCATAAGAGAGAGAGGAAGAAACAGATTTATATGTCAGCGACAGGAACCCAAGGATCGAAGCCCGCCGGCAAAGGAACATCCAAAGGTCCTTTAAACAAGTCGTCCGAGAATCCAGATCGAGGATCGAGGGTCAATAAGAACAAGTCTTCCGACGCGGCAAGTGGAAGCGGGGGGACATCTTCGCATTCGGGATTCGGGAAACGGTGTGGAACGAGGGACGATGTTTCCTCTTCGAGACGGACTGGGTCGTGGGAAAATGATCGAGTCTCGAATGACGTGCCTCCCTCACCCTCCCACGAGAGAGAACGATTTCCCTGGACCGTCACCCAAGCGCGCGGAAAAAAATTGAAATCTGTTGCCTTGAAGGTCGAGACGAAGTCGAAGGAAGTGCAGCAGCAGGTGAGAGAGAAAACAGGAGTACCTATGTCTACTTCGAGGGGGACTGCCAGCACCCGAAAGACGAACGTGGACCGTGAGAAAGGGTTCAATTCTCATCGGTCTACCAATTCTCATCGGTCTACCAGCAGTCTGGAAAGCCAGAGCAGGAGCCTCAAGGTTTCCTCCTCGACGTCCGTGGACGCGGGGAAGAGAAGGAATCCTTCGTTTGGGCATCCCAGCCAGCACCCAACTCATCCCCGAAAGGACGAGATACCTCGTAGGGAAGCAGCAGACACCCGCCCCATGCACTACAGGCCGATGACGATCCCACGGAATTACTCTGGTCCCAATGGTCGGGATCTCCCTCTCCGTCAGCCCATGCAACGCGACACACCACGGCCCTCGAAGACGGGCGGAGGAGACTCTTCGTATTGCAGATCGGGATGTCGTGAACCCCAACGGTTTCAATCGGGAAGGGCCTTCGGAGGCAGGGACGATGCTTCTGCTAGAGACCGCTGTTCGCCGATGTCGAAAGTCAACGCAGACCCACGGATTCTTCGCGGAGGCCCACCTCTTCGTTATCAAGCCGTCGGAGCCGACAGGCAAAAATCCGTCGACGACAGGAAGAATAAGAAGGAACCGAACTTCCAGGAGTTCCTGGACGGCTTCGTGAGAAAGTGCCCACCACTGTATACCACCCGCCGATACGAGATCCCACCTCGCTTCGTCCGACTCATCCTGGCTTCCCGAGCTGGTTTCAAATCGAAGACTGCACCCGAGAAACACGAAATTTCCGATTTCCTAATGCAGGGCCTTGCTCCTATTTCCATGATCGTCGTCCGGGAGCTGTCCGAGAAAATTCGAAAGTCTCCCAACTTGATACGCTGAAAACTTTCCTTTCTATCAGATTGAGGCTAAGTCGTGCCTTCTCCCATATCGCAAGCATTTTGGAATATGCACTGAGAAATCGAACACGAAATTAATATTCTTTTCCCTACTTTTTATTCTTAATGCCACTCCATACGAGTTAATTCAGTTCTTTTTTTTTGTTGGAACAACGTAGCAACACCTCCGACAGCGTTTTCTACAAGCTCCCCACACTAGCAGCACCACTAGCAACGTTGTTCAACCGATCGATATGCATTCAACCTGGTGACACGAACGCATCGCATCGTGTGGACGGCGCAGACTGAAGTAGCTGAGTGTTGCTCCAGCATTCCGGACGAGTTGAAAGCTGACCAAGAAGCTAACCAAAGCGCAGAAACAGTGGCTTTCCCTGCAGCTTTCTCTTCGTTCGCAAGGACCTTTGACCTGGGACATTTCCTTTCCTCCCCCCCCTCAAAAAAAAAAAAAACACGTTGCACAACAACGAAAAGTTCGCCGTTGAGGGTTCAGGAACCTGCCGCGAAAATGCACTTCGTTCAAATCGGGCCATCGTCAATCCTCGCGACAACGCTTAAATTGCAGCCGATGTACTTACTCTCACCGATTGAATGCCGCCATATTTTGCAGTTTTATCAGATGCGTATTGAAAAGCGCCGCTGCGACTTTTGGATACCCGTCATCGTGAAAATATGATTGGTGAACGTTCTGGTACATTTCAAACTGTGACGATGAGAGTTTCCGATGTGAGTGGCGCTGCAGAAGGACTTCTCACTTCGAGTGAGAATTCCCTGTGAGAGGGAATATGGTTCCTCTCGATCCATTCAGTTCCCGCGTTTCGGGGAAAGAGAGGGAAGCGGAAAGAACCCTAGCAGCATACAACATTGAATCGACATTGAATCAATGTTGCTCCAATGTTATATGTTATTAGGGAAGGAAACGTGACGGCGTCGACGATGGTCGAGTCCGCGAGGCGCATCCATGCCCTCGAATGCGCGGGAAGGCGGCGCTTCATTCCGTTCCGTGACGTGGGCCGACCTGTGGTCGTCGTCGAGGGAAAACCCCGGGTTTTTGGCTCCGTCTTTCCCATGGTGGAAGTGCCGATGTAATCAGCAATACGTTTTTCTTCCCTGAAGAACTCTCGACCTGCGAGAACGCGTCCGGATTAGACGCTGCTCGATTCTCGACAATGCACCAGATTCGTTTAACTTTAAACTGATTCGTTTTCACGATGGGCGTCTATGGGAATAAGTTCATCTCTGTTAAACTGATTCCCATAGGGAACCATTGTGAGATCAGATTAGTTTAATTTAAACGGATTCGGTGCATATCACCCAACATCGCAGCAACGTTTCCAATTACCTTCCTAGATTCTTTCACCCCGACAAAATCGCTTGGAAAACACGCATCACAAAAAGTTGCCGAAATGCCTCCCGCAAGAAAAGGAGTTGTGTAAAGCAGCATTGCGTATATTTATGGGCATAACATGACCCTCGATGGCTGGAAACGGACGTGCTGCTACTCACAATTGGTCCAGAGTGTGCAATGTTGAGTTCATTCATTATATGAATCCATAACCGAGTTATAACAAGTAAGTCAATTGACGAACAAATGAAATGAATGCGTCCAGACAGAGATTACCAGGGAGAACGTGACGCGGCTGTGGCTGCAGAACTGAGTCGAGCCCGAAGGTCCTGTCCGGTTGCGACATCTTCCGTTTAAACTCTGAAACATATGTTATTCGCTCGTGGCACAGATGACACGATGGTACGGGATCCGTACATCTCCCTTATATTACTTCCCTTCCTTTTCCTGTTTTTTCCTCCGGGATTCCTCTTATCGCACTCTTCCCAGAAAAGGTCGGGAATTCCGACTATAATCCGACTTACTGCATGATGGAATAATACGGAGAGCAAATACGAAAGTCTGTCCTATCGGGAGAGATTACATTCACTTGACCTCGAACATCAACAGATGTTATTGAAGGGAATCTATCAGACTTTTAAATTATAACGGAGATTTAACAGAATGGACAAGAGAAACTTTTTCGTTCTCCGGCATCCACTTTTCACAAAGGGGCATTGTCTGAATTTCATAAGCGGGTGAGACGCGGGGGAGAACCGGGTCACCTTCCCCAGATGGGGGCGACGTGAAAATTGCTCGCATATTGCCGCCTCGTAATTCGATTATAATGAGGTAGAAGTGGACTCGAATGATTCGCGAGACGGAAACAAGTACCGCAATTGAAGTGAAATGCCGAGGGCGGAGCCATTTCGCAACGCTGCAGGCCGTACTGCAGACGAGGACGATGCGGGTCGGTTTACACATCTCTCGCACCGATGCAAAAAAAAAGGGCACGGAGTCCCATTTCGGTGGTTTGTTGCAACATTGCGTTGCCAGACGGCGCATCCATTCCGATTCCGTTTTTATTCTTTATTTTATTTCTCTCTCGTCGGTGAGAAGCGACTTGAGACGGCGGGGAAGCTTTCTTCGTTCCTCCGGGATTCGCTTCGGTTCGAAAAATTTCTTTTTAAGAATTCGAAGGGAAAACCGAATGCAATAGGTGAAAATTATTATTCGAATGCGATATGAATGCTGGAGGGTTTGTCTAGCTTTAATTCTGAATATGGTACATCGGGGGGGGGGGGGGGGGGGGGGGGGGGGGGGG
>CAJPEV010000566.1:8774-92353 GCA_905338385.1 Darwinula stevensoni | reverse complement strand
GGGGGGGGGGGGGGGGGGAATGGGAGCGATAACTGTCTAGCGTTACGACGTTAAACGTTTGCCGAGTGGAGAAACCACAAATTCACCATAGCAACAGAAATTTATTCCTGAACAAGCATGCAAGGAGGAAAAAAAAAAACGGGTTCCAATGATAACCGAGTAAAAAAATGAAAACATGATTCCTGACACCTGTCCATGTTCTGCTGCCTGTTCGGGGTAAAACAGGCAGCTAATTGGTTAATATGAATCAACGATAAAACAGGGCAAGTTGCGACGCAAATGAGATTCTCAGAAAAATGTTATGCGACAGCATAATTGAACACTATAAATATGGTTTCTACACAGGTAAAGGAAAGAATATTTTAGAAGATGATTCACAGTCTCGACAGATGAAGCAACCCTGCACCCCCCCCCCCCCCCCCCCCCCCCCCCCCCCCCCCCCCTAAGGAAAGAATATTTTAGAAGATGATTCACAGTCCCGACAGATGAAGCACCCCCCCCCCCCCCCCCCCCCCTTCCTCCTTCCCCTCGCTCAACTCTCATGGGAGCACGTGAGGCAGGCCTCGCGTGTTTTCCGGGCCTCGTAACCGCCTGTTGCAGTGTTTCTCGAACTCAGTTGGCATCTGAAGCAAAAATTCAGGTGCCTATATCATACCGATGGGAGGTGCTTATATTACCCAGTGGGGCACCGGGAAAATTATCTGGGAAGCATGGAACAGACGGGCACCGTGGTTGGATCCATAGCACTTACCAAATGCGGATTTCCCCTTCCGTGCAATTTCGCGCGATAGAACTGATAGGCTACGAGGGGCATGCCAGCTCCCTTACTAGACTTTGCAGGACATGTCTCAACTGACAATTCATCACAATTACGACTAACTTCCCGTCAAATTATCCCAAAATATGTAGGAGCGCGAAAAAGAAAGTTATTGACAGAGTGGAAACCATTAAAATAAAAAATTTCCCGACTAACCACATCTTTTGCATATCTCTCTCTCCAGAAGTAATCGGAAGGATTATGAACTTATGAACATATACTTTCAAGTTACCCTTTTATGCTGTGGCTCTCTCTCATCTATTCAAATACGAATATTATGAACATCTGCCATCGTTGGACTATTATGGAAAATCAGATTTGAATATACTCTGATGGATGCTTCAGGCAGCTCACAGCAGTTGAAAAGACAATTTTCAAGACAGATGATCGTCTGTAGCGGTGATAAGTGACCGATTAGGGGAGGGGTCAGTTGGAGCAGGTATTGGCTGCATTGAAGGGGTTTAACTAACTCCAAATACGTCGGTAAGTCTCGGAAAATGGCTCTATCTCAAGCACAGGAAACCTTTCTGTCCTCCCTGGATCTTTCGCTTGAGTACTTGTAGAGGTCGTGCATCATCTGCCAGTCCATGTTCGTATTCAATATCACAGTTTTTCCCCGAGTGCTATAACATTCACGAGGCTCTTGTTTTTAAGAAGGGACCTTGAGGTCCATATTTGAACATTCAGAATGTTCCACATAATCGTCATACCAAATCCTCCCCTCCCCAGTTCATTCAATCCTTGCATAGTATATGATATCTATTACTTTCGAGGATACTGACCATACCTGCAAAGGAATGAAAGGCTTTGCAAATTTATTGCTAAAATTAGTTACATCTTTGTCTCCATCACTCATAAAAACGCCCTAAGAGGTTTGTTTTTGAGTTCCTCCGTGTCTAAGCGACTTGAATCTTCCTGCTATTTTCAACCAAGAAGCCACTCATGAAAGACTGGACCTCATGCAGAGTTCGAGGCCTTCCACAGGGTGTTCATTCGAGTGCAACATTCGGAACATCCAGCCGCCCGCCCGTGGAGTGAGGCGTGTGCCACGAGGCTCACCCGGCTGCATAGCTCTAAGGATACGCACAATCATATCGTAAAGGAAGTGCCAAACCGAGCCCGATTTTGTTGTCCCAGGGTGCTGGAATGACCTCAGACAAGCACTACGAGTTGGATGTTCTTCGTCCCCCCCCCCCCCCCCCCCCCCCTCCCAACGATTTTGATGGGTGGCACATCTCTTGAAAACTCTTTGATGCTGACGATGTTGATGTTTATAGGGACTTTTTACGAAAATAAGATTTTTTCAAGTCATGAACGTAAAATGATCACAAGACGAACCGCGAACCGCGTCTCGCGAGTCGAAAGCGGCTCCCAAGCAGTTCAAGTGTGGCTCGCGGCGAAAGGTTCTAGACTATAGACTCTTGAGTCTAGAGTCTATACGTGCATTCTCTAGGCTCTAGAGCCAAGAATCTAGAGAATGCATGCGTAAAGTGGTGTGTGTCTTGTGGCTGTCGGCCATATGAAGACTTTGTTATGCGGCTCGTAACGTCAGGAAGTTTGGCCACCCCTGCTACAAGAACAAGAAATGTCAACGTTTCTTTGTCGTGCTTTTAGCTGAAAAAGACTATTTTTTGTTGCCCTTTCCCCATCACGTGGGAGTAAACCCGAAGGGAGCGCAAAAGTAATTCCAAAAAAAAATTGAGTAAAAAGCTGAAAACTAAATTAACCCTGTAACTACCCATCTGGGTTCAATCTGGGTCCTTTCCCTGATACAAAACTGTAACCATTTGTGAAGGTTGCGCTGTGAGCTTTGAAAGTCCGCCGCTCGGTGTATTTTCATGAAGACATGTGATAGTAATCAAGAAAAGTATTTTGGAGAGATTCTTCGAGAACGAAGGTATAAACATACGACCATCCAGTTTCTGGCAGTTACAGGGTTAATAATGTGTTCTTGCCATCCATCCAGACAGGAGGGTTGAAAAATTCATTCAACTGCCTCTGCGGTGATCTAATCTCGGATGCCTACCACTGTCAGAGCCCCAATAATCTCGTGCCACAGAGGCCTGTGTGTCCACCTTCAAAGAATTCAAGTGTCCACCTGATCCACCAGCCACCGCGACCGGCTTACCCACCATTCCAGCTGGATTTACGATTTTCCCTTTTTTTATCATCACGAGGAGGAATGGAACTGGATTTTTATGCCTGTTGCCTCCCCACCGCATCGTCGTCTCCTCCGTCCTGAGGATCCCGTTCTACATAACGAGACCTTTTTAGCGATAGATAAATCAAAGGGGTCTGGGACTCATTATCCGTGAAATGGTTATTACCGTCTTGAATCATCTGGAGCTTATAACTCGGTAATGGAATGAGATCGAGGAGGGAATGGAATGAGATAGGTGAGGTAATGGAATGAGATAGAGACGTACATACATTTTGACTCGGCAGTTTGAGATCTATCCAATGACAATATCAAAGATAATAGCCTCCTTTTAAGATCGAATTCCTCACTGAGCTACTATTTCTGTAAGTTTTAGGGAAATTGTGATGGATTTTGAAGCAATTTTCACACCAACCGCAGACCCATCCATCTTCGACTGAGGATTGGTTAAGAATAGTGTTCGGGCTCACTTTCAAAGCCAAGAATATACATGCGGACTCTGAAACCGCAGCAATAATCAGTAAAGTACGAATTCATTCCAAAAAGTGGAGAATCAAAGGAAATTTTGCATGATTCTGCTCCTCGAACTTTGTGGAGTTTGAGGGACAGATTCGTAGAACAAATCGAATTTCGAGGGATCTGAGATCGACCGGAAATGACCATCTGCATGTGTGATGGCCTGAATTGGAAGAAAGCTTTCTGTGAAAGTGAAACGTGTATTCCCTCCAGCGACACGAATTCCTTTGTGAGACAGCAACTCCCCCGAGGCATCGTTGAAACTTGCGCAAAACACGTCTTCTGTGGGGTGTGTAATTCTGGAGAAGCGAAAAGCATGCATATGCAGCAGAAATGGGCCAAATAGAGTGCAAAAAATGAGTTCCCGTGGGAATCGCTGAAATATGTATTCATGAGGGGAGAAGCACATGCATGATCAATTTTGCATAATCGACTTATGTCACGAAATGGTGCGTGTTAAAACAAAGTGGGAGAAGCCTGGAAAGCTGCGAGAGATATTCATTTGCATATAAATCCCATCCCTAATCGTAGTCGGGGTTAGCGACGCAGCTGTCAGAGACCTGGCCCATCTTACGACACTCTCGCGAGAGGCGAGGACACGCCTGCCACCCGATCTTCACGAATTTCCCGTACAACACAGGCAGCCTGCAATAATGGGAGCATGATGAAACGCTCGGCGTTGCGTGGCCACGGCGAACCGGTCGCGGTAGGTCTCAAAGCGCCTTCCGCCTCGGATGGCATCCCGGAGGTCGCGGATCTCGGGGGTGGTCGCGGCCGTAAAAAAACGAAGCCTCTTGCAGTCTCGCGATGCTTCCGTCTCGAGACACGTTCCTCCGCGTCTAGGACACGCCCGGACTGCTACCAAGGACGACATAGGTTTGAAAAATGACGGAACATTTTTGCCCGTTCGGGAAAAAGAAGACGGATCGCTCTTCTGAGGTTTCGTAATCTTCTCTCAATCTCTCCTTCCCCTACAGCGTTTTTTGTTTCCCTTCTCAGATCCGATAACAATGTGCTAGAGCACTTTTTATCAAGTCGAAGGACGAAAGGAAGTAAATACGTTCATAGTTGGGGGAGGAGAGCGAAACAGGTGCATGGATGGACAGACAGATAAGGGAAAGAGAGAGAATGCATCGGCGTGGAATGACCGTGAATGAAGCGCAGGTGGGCGCACGGAGGAGCCCAGATTCCATTTCTCACGGACTACCAGCTGGGATGGCATACGGAGAGAGTGAGTATTCTTCATCCTCCGCATGTATGCCTGCCATGGAGACAGACGCACACACGCGTATATTGCACGTGATAATCCATGATAACTGCAGATAAGAGCCGAAAGAATTTCCCAGCCCTCCCGGCGAAGAAGGACTTGGGGTGCTTTGATGAAACGAGACGAGCGAGAGCGGTGGCGCCGAGGAGTCTGGATCACACCTGCAGAATAACCTCCCGCCACTCACGGGGTCTACCTGCGGCCGTGATTGCCTCCGCCTCGAGAAGATAAGACTCTTTTTCTTTCTCTAATCCATGCATCCGTTCGACCTCCCGTCCCGACACGCAGGAACCGAACGGTCGAGAGCCGTGCGAACGAGAAGGGTGAAAGAATCTCCATCGGCCGTGCCGGCATCTGACCCCGGCCATTTGACACGCGAGAACCGGGACTCCATCCGCGAGAAGGAAGAATGTGGGAAGACTTATTTACATGGGAGGGATGACCCAGGCCGACGCCGGGATGTCTGGACAGCACCTGCACTGCACTCTCTCCCCCACAGGCCTCCTTCCCTCGCCGTGGGAGTTCTTTACCTTCCGCAAATCACTACCTTTCCCATGCAAAGAAAGAAAGAATGGAAAGAAAGAAATGGATGCTGCAGCATCCACTTGAAAGGCGAGTGGGGCGAAGCGAACTCGAAGGGAGACGTCCAACGGATGCAGATAAACGTCCAAGGCGGATTCGAAGTCGCGAGACGACGCCACTTTCATAGTCACGAGGAAATGCAAAGCAGCGTCTCCTGTCATGGCGGCACTTGCCGACGTCTCTGCGTGGATTTCAGGAGACATTGACAAGAAATGGCGATTTCCTGTTGCTATGCAGTAATTGGATCCGAACAAGTGTAAGAAAACATGTTCGAAGAAATCGATTCCCGCAGAGAAAAACAATATGAACGTCTCGGGTGAATCTGCGTTCTGGACCATCATTCAGATTATGGGCAATTATTTATTCATCACTGCACCAATCATTTAGAAACTAACAATTTTCTCCAACGATGTCGTCTTGTGACTTCGTATATACTCGGTATATTGTGCGACCGTTCTGCGATTGGAATCAGGCTGCGTTGCATTTGCACTCCCGAAATACGATGCATCATTTATCAAAGACTGCCTGTTCCAAATAAGACACTGACATTGACGGGACGATTCTCATGTCAGAGTCGGCATGAATTTCGCTTCGTGAATGGGGGACGCGATAATGACAGGGCACTATCGCGCTGCAGAAATTTACCCGCCACGACTGGCAGTAATATCTTGTTACGGGCGCGGTTGCATTCATTATCTCTCTTCGAAAACTAGTTTCGCGGAACTTTTTCTGTCGTCCTTCCGCTCGACTGACGCGTACGACGAGCGTCTGCGTCTTCTGGTTTCTCCTTTTTCCCCGTATCGGTCCCGCAGAGGAGAGAGGAAGGTTTCGTCGTCTGCTCGCCGAGCTTCTGGAGAGATCTCGTCGGAAAGATCCGAGGAACCTGCTTCTCGTGCGATAAAGGGTTCCGCGGAGAGGTCGGAGGAGAGACAAAATCTAACATCTCCTAAGTGTTTTTCTCCGGAGAAGACGACGGGAGGAGCAAGGCTTAAGGGGGCCTTCGTGGGGCCCACGGGGGCCTTCGTGGGGCCCACGGGGGCCTTCATTTTCACCGTCTCGTCCACCTCGGACTCACTGATTGTTTTTTCAATCCTGTCTCCTCGCGAGTTATTGTTTCCAGCCCCTCTCTGTGCGACCACTAAAAGGAAAATACGGGACGGAGGAAAGGCACGCACACGTGGGATTCTTAACTATAGTCTGCAAGCAATAGGCCATGAAAAAAAAAAAAAGAGTCGGGGGTGCAGGTGTAGAGGCGCCTATCTGTCGCCAGGCCTTTCCTTCCCATTCTCGCTGGCATTTTCCCTCAAATCCCACGTTACCACTTAACCCTTTCGACCCCTCCTCGTAAATTTTCCAATTATCATCCCTCTTTTTGTTAAAGCTGTAAATAGAACCAGCCCCATCGTCCTCGATCGACGGGCAATCGAGCTCTCCTACGTCGAGTCGTTCCTGGTCTGCTGACTCCACTTTTTCTGCTCTCGGTTTCTATTTTTTTTTCGCACGGAATGATGAGCGTGTTTCCCACGTCAGAATAGACCGTATCAGGTGCTTAGCAGGGGAGGGGCGTGGCACACTCGAGGAGAAAAAAAAAATCGCGAGCGTTCGGATTCTGTGACCTTACCCAGATTTTCTCTTCGGTGGCCATTTATTGCGTGACTGCCGTCAGTAAAGCATTTCTCGAGTGTCAGGATTCTGGCGACCTGTTGCGATGCCGATTTAGGGAGCTCATTTCTCAACCCGGGCTCTTTTTTCACGCGACTGCCTGACCTTTTCTCATGATTTTCACGACTTTAATGACCTTTTTTTGTGCAATCCCGAAGACATCGGGACGGTTCGAGAACGTCGCTCCCCGCCCCGATCCACGCCGGGAAGACGTGCACACGCCGTCGCATTCGGATGAGCTCAGGACCCCACAGCCTCGGAGCAAACGAGAACGTCGCATTCCGAATGAGAGCCAAGAAAACGGTTCACTTGTCACTCGGAACAAAGAGAATGATGGATATTAGGCCCCTCGTTCCCTCCAGAACCTGTGTACCGGCAGAAAAGTACGCCCCCACCATAAATTTCGGCACTTAATGTTTTGTGATCGTACGTGCAGACAGAGAGCAAGAGAGAGAAAGAGAGAGAGAGAGAGAGAGAATGCATGCAAACGATACATACGGTATGTATAGGTGTGCGCATAGGTGGCCTTTTGGGTTGCCTGGAGGGTTTGCAGGTGCACGAGCGCCGTCCTGGAGCCACGGCCCGCTCTCGCATTCCTCGCCTGACCGGCGCCGACACGTTGTATTACACCTTCTTCGGATTCTCATTCTTCCTGCCTTCCCTTTGGCTTTTCCTCGTCGCTTTCTCGTTTCTTCGCCTCCGACGATCGTCGAAAAGGCTTCTCGCCCGGGTGCGGTCGGATTCTACCCCGAGCGATGCCCCTCGCCCGAACGAGAGGAACCGAGGGCGTTTCTCCTCGCTCGAGATACGGCAGGATTTCTGAAAGGGAAAGAAAAGGCGGTTCGCGACTTCCTGATCGTCGGCCGGGGGAGGAAATCACTGCAGCTGGGTTCACGTGGGAAAGCCGGCGAGTCGCTTGTGTGAGACCCCCACCTGCACGCCCTTCCCATTCCCACATCCCCGTATGTAATTCGCTTAATTATGAGGGCCAAGGGGATTTCCCATCCTTCCTCGAATCCCCTTTAATGGCGTCGTAATTAATGCAGGATCGACAAGCACGTGCGATTTTTGCCAGCAGAGCAGAGCACGTGCATGTCTGCATGGAGTCGAGATCCCGTGTTTTTCACGACACCCATTTCGACGATGAGCTTCGATAAAACGACCCTCGTTCGCATATGGACGGGTGGGAAGCAATATTGCCTTTCTCCCCCTTCGATTTTTCCCACGTTCTGGCGAGCCCTTTGTTGACCCTTCGCGGCGCACGTGGCATATCTCAATTACGGAACGATTATATTCCATGTGCCCATCGGAGATGCACGCTCGAACTGGCAGGAACGTAGATGCTGGGTGGGGGCAGGGGGGGGGCAGGGGGGGCCAAGGGGGGCGGAGGGCAAGTCGCGTGGGAAAACATTAGACCATAAATTTGCAATACAGCTCGTGATCGAAAAAACTCGAGGACGAATCCTTTCGCAGAGTGAAAACATCTGTGCGAGTGTGTTTTTACCCCACACGTCTTCGCGCGGTTTCCTTCTCCGAGGAAGTGGGCCCGGTTTCGTGCAGCCGGTTCTTAGGATCCAGGATTGTGTCATTTGTGAAAGAGGCCGGAGCAGAACAGCTGGGGCGGAGGATGCGTGGGAAACGCAAGTGCTCGGCAGGACGCAGCTGGATGTGAGAACGAGAATGAGAATGAGAGGGTGTGTACTCTTCTGTATACGGCCGGCCTGCATCCCTATTGACATATGGCTTCACCTGGGCGTGGGAAATCTATAACTCCATCTGCAGCCTGAATCTAACAGATTTTTCCCCCCCGTCCGTCTGTCCGGTTCTGGGACGAGGACATTCGCTCCCTTTGACCCCTTCATTCACCTGTATTTTCGGGTGGCGAATCGACGGTTGACTTTTTTTTCCTGCGAAGCATGCAGCGAAATTTGAATGCAAGGTACACATTTTCTGTTTGAAGGAATTCCTGTCACAGTGCGTATCTTATTCACACCCGATCGCCCGATCCGATTCATGGAAAAAAAGAGCCGTTGGCGCACGGCCACGACCCATCTCCACTCGACATTTCCCTTCGCAACGGCGATAAAACGCGGCCGTGGAAGCCACACGGCGAGGAGCGAAGGGGGTGGGTGGGTGTGACTCTGCGGGTGTAATAGGTCGCACATGGCATCCGCACGGCTGGGGTGGGAGCGGCAGATGCAGCAAGGCTTCCCTCGTCCTCCTCCTCCGGGGTTTCCCACGGCTGCGAGCACATCGCATCGGTTCTGACCATGGGACCCGGGGAGAAGCAGCTGCCTCCACGTGCGAACGCCCATGCCCATATGTAAAGGAAATTATTCTCGATAACTTATCCTTCTCTAACGGTCACCCACATCCCCCATGATGGAAGTTTCGGTTGCACCTTTTCCCGCGAAGAGGAAGCCGATAGGAGACCGGATATGCGACGATGAATCACGCGAGGACACCTTCGCCCTCGTTCCTTCCACTTTTCTTCCACGTAATTCTCGGAAAATTGCAGCAGCTTTCCCCAAAAATCCGATTTCGGGACTCGCGTAAGCTTCAAAGGCGGAAGGATTTTTCCTCGACCACACGAATGTCGCCTTTTTTTGCGCGCGACAAAGAGCAGGGTTCAGGTATGCAGAAGGGCACCGGTACCGCGACGAACGAAATTCGCATGAAAATGCCGTGACCATTGTTCCATTGTTCTTCGTCTTCTGGTACCTGCGACTTCCGCTTCCCTTTCTTTTCCTTTGTGCACAGATCCTCACGAGCGCTCGAGGGATCGAGATCCCCCGAAGGCAAGGCATTGAAGGCAAGCATCGCATGCTTCTTTTAGCAGGGATGGAGCTTTTTTTTTTTTTTTACCATGCAACGCGTCTCCGAAACGTTTTCTGGTATCCGAGAAGACGCTATCACACGGCATATTTACATTCCGTCACACGATTGAGGGAATAGAAAAACAGAAGAATTTTGCGAATTCTTGTAATGAATTTGCCTCTGCCCGAGGAAGGTATCAATAACTCGTACTTTAACCATATCGTAATCATCACGGACAATCTGCTTGCGATGAGCTACAACAACTGCATCCATTTCGTGCGGGAAGTACAATATGGTTAATTATTACCATGGATTTCGAGCTGGTGTGGTTTTTGGAGCCAACTGTCTTCCAGGACTTTCTCAGCGCAAACACACTGAATGACGCTTTATGTTCGAATTTCTTTGCTCTTCGATGTCCAACTCGAATTTCGAATTCCACTGTAAGAGAGATCCTCTGTGAATGTGGCAATAGTGATTCGTGAAGAAGCCTAGCTCTTGCAATGCAGCTACATTTCCCCTGATGATGTTCGGTTACGCCAAGTTGAACGGTCGGATGAAACGGATTCCCAGGAGAATTTCATGGAGATGTTGGGACAGGGCATGTCCGAGCTTTCGTCAAAGAGTCGAAACAATAAACTATCCTATAGAATACGATGTTATTGTGTGTAAATGCTGTGTTATGTGTAAATATGTAAGTGTTATTCGGGTTGATTCTCACAGTGCCGAGAGATTCTATCGTGGAAACGTGTTGCGTTACTTTTTCAACGATATCCTTTCACATGCGGGATACTGCTTCATCTGAGAGCCCAACGCCCCCAGAGATAGGGGGGAAAAAAGCCAATTTGCTAACAGAACCTCGAAAGATAGAGATTTGGGAGTGGGGCAGATGGCGTAATATGGTAGAAGATTTCTCGTGGGAACGAGGGTCCCGCCAAATGCTCGACCTCACAACAAGCGTGGTACACATATTTCATTATCCCCAATCAATATTCCATTGTGAATAATGCGTCCTCTATCTGGCTGTGGTGTTTCTCAGGTGGGAATGGGAAGTGAGCGAGGCCCCGCCCCTTTCAGGCCCAGCTGTCTCTCCCCCTCTCGAGGAAATACCTTTAAAGCTGCATGAATCGTTACGCATGGCACCAGTCGCTGCTCGTGCGCCGTGCTCGTAGTATCTCGCTCTCTCGCACTCGCCTTCGACCCACATTGGACTCATCATCTCTTCCTGGTTCGCTCTGCTCCGTCTCGTACGCTTCATCCTCTACCATGAAGGCCGACATTTGTGAATCAGCCATGAAACTTCTCGGCGTCAAAGACGGGAAGGTCACCAAGCCAAAGCCGAAGGAGCTGGAAGCCGAAGAAATGCAGGTATACCTCACGAAACTCAAGGAGTTGGTTCCGTTCATGCCCAAGAACAGGAAGTTGTCGAAGTTAGAAGTCATCCAGTATGTGATCGACTACATTTGTGACCTGCAAAACGCCCTGGAAACGCACCCTGTGAACAAAGTTTCACCGTCTGGAAATAGGCAGCCCCTGCAACCCTTGGGAGTGGTTGCTTCCACCAATACCTGTGCCCAAGAGGTAAGATTCTCTCCCCTTCACGTTTGTAATGTAAGCTGTAGTTTGATGAATTGTGTTGTTGCTCTGACCCGATGCACATAGTTCTTACGAGCAGTTCTATCGCCCATATGGCGAGCGAACAAGGGCGACCATACTTGTAAGATACACACAGGCTATAGAGTAAGTGTAAATGCAAGTGAAGGGCCGTGTGTCAATATGGGGTATGACATCCCACCCCCCTTGATTAGTTAACTGATTAGAGTCCCTGTAGCCTAGCCTCATTTGGGCCATCGATCTGGATCGAACTGACGAGAGCTTTCTGTTTTCTCCGAACAGGGCCAGCAGCACCACCCAGAGAAGTCCCCATCTGAAGTCAGTAGAACTGTTTCCTGCTGAGAAATCTCCAGTTGGGAAATTCCCAAGTGTTACGCTTCAGGACTGCTGCTTAAACCAAAGGTGATCTGTGTTTCTCTCGTCACCCTGTGGCGATGGAAAACCCTCAAGCCAAGGTGAACTGGGCCATTGACGGCTTTTCTCTCAGGGAAGTCTGGGACCTTGAAGAATGGTTTATCTTCCCTCGATGAGCACTGTCTCCGAACTCCAGCGGGGAGGAATGTGATTTCAGTTTTCGAAGTTGAACTGTGATGTCTTCATAGGATTAGGACTTTTTTTGTCTGCTTTTCTTGGTACAAAGTCATGAGTGTTTGAGATCGGAATGCTTGAGAGAAAGCACTGTTAACTGAGAATCAGAGAATCATGGAACTTTCCCGTTCGCTCTTTTATAATGAGTCACTTCCCCAACTCAGGACACGCGGATCTTCTTCCGTAATGACTTCCCATGTAGAAGCTAAATAGTATGCAAGCGCCTAGATGGATTTAATGGAATGAAGAATATATATATACAGGCATCGAATTCCTTGTACCAGTCCTTCCGCAATGTAGCGGTTCGAGTTGATGTACCATCAAAGGGTATGGCAATTGGTATGAAGAGTGAAAGTTGCCGTAAGAACTAGCCTTTCCTTCCTCTTCGGGATCCCCTTTCTCCACGACAAACATGCGGTACCTGAACTGGGGCAAATGCCAACAGACGCGGCGGGGAAGCGGGGGATTTCGAGACAGCATGCAATTCTGTACTGTATGTCGCCGTATTTACACAGCCCGCAGGTATTTGAATTTCGTAGTGGTTGGGAGGAGGGAGTTGAGAAATACGTCATGCGATGCAAGCAGGCATGACGAATGATGAGACATCTGGTATCATCTCACACCTGTGCATACCTTCTCCTTCTCACGGTATTTACCCGGGGCTGGGACTGTATAAGACCGGATAGACGTGCAATTTGCCTGGGAAAACTCACTCGGGAACCCAGGGCCACTTGCCCCCCGGCTCCTCTGGTGCTTTCAGATCGTTTGCTTTCACGACCTGTGAAGCCCCCGAACAAGAGTCAAGACGTTCCAGCCACAACGAGGTGTGAACAAACAGTTGAGAGGAACATTTGGGCGTGAGGAAATTCGTTCAGGTTGTCACCATCGGGACCATGAAGTAATTGCACAAAGAGGAGAAAGGAGTAAACAAAAAAATTCCATGGGACATGTCCACTGTTTCCTAGTACTCCGGTTGTCAACATGAATGGCGAAGAAACCCATTCATTTGAAACGAGGTATGGTAATGAAATGAAACACAGCTCACACAAAGCTTAAATAGTCGCACCAACCTATTTCAGTGAAACATTCACCATGAAATGAAATATGTAATGAATTGCCTTTGAACATGGAAGACTTTGATTCAAATGAATCCTTCCAGTGAGCGAAGGGCGATACATGCGTGAGAATAAGGGGGGGTCTCGGGCTAGGCTTTGCAGGGGACTGAGGGGAGCTGAAGTTGCCCATCTGTTACTCCAAGGTGTGTCTTTTGAAACATATTTTCCCCGGTGAGGAGTTTTTTTCTTTTTGGCCCCCCTGGCCCTGGGATTCTCTCACGGAGGCTGCAGGTGTGAAGTCGGATGGCTTTTGCTTGGAGCTGAATCAAAAGATATCTCTCCCCCCGTCCCTTCATAGGCCTTAGGACCCCTCTTTCAATGGAAGATGCCGAGCACATGATTAAAGATCTTTTTCAGAAGTTGAGCTGAACCCCACGTGCTTCCTCACGTCGTTCCCCTCCCCATGAGCCTCCCTTGGGCGATGCAGCCGGTCGGAGCAGAGCATCTCTTCCCCTATTGACATACCGCTTGCATTCCTTGAAGCCCAGGTGCGTCCTTTAAAAAGCCTCCTCGTGCAACGTGGCATGACATGGCCCAAATACCACTCTCTTCGTGAAACCCCTTTCTGTAGCAAAAAAAAAGCAACTCGTTCTTTCTTCTCGCTCGCTGAACAAGGACGGTAATACCATGCGAAAGCACCCGGAACTCGACGTGGAATTGCTGCAGTGTGGCTTGTTTCTGTGTGACGTCGAGGTCATGCACGAGAAACGTGAGAATAAATGAATGAATGAAATCCAAATGCTCGTGTTTGGGACATATGCTTCATTCAGGATTTCATGGAGATACGGGAGTTCCCATGCATCGAGGACAAAGGTATTGAGGGTGGGGTCCTTCATGAATGGTCCTAGCATGGCACCTGTGTTCTGCGATGCCCTCACTCACACATACCAGACCCAACCGGGAGTTGAGTGAAAGAACGGGATGTCCTCCTATTGTGAGTAGGTTTTATGATTGGATTTATGACCTGGTTGCGCTCTTCAAGCCTCTCTCTCTCTCTTTTTTTTGCACCTGCATCCCAGGCATTGTCTGGATAAAGTCCCACACTGCTCCACCCTGTATTTGGTGGGGTAAAAAAAAAAACAAACTTTTATCTCTGTTCCAATTTTTTCCCACGGTTTCCCCTGGAAATACTTCCGATTCAATGGCAATCTGATATTCACGATTTCGTGCTGCTCTTCTCACACGAATCAATGGAATCTTCACCGAGGGGAAAAAAAGGAAAAGGTATGTGCAATTTTCATGGATGGCTATAGGAGAGAAGAATTCCAAAGGACCAGCGAATCTAAGGGAACATAAAATCATGGGAATCGGAGGAGGGGAGGGGGAAAAGGCAATGAATGGAAAGCCTGGGATGAGGGGGCTAGGAAGCCAGCCCAAAGAGCAACTATGACTATCGATCTCATCCCGTGCCATGTAAGGAGAGAGGGGAGAAAGCCAAGGCAGGGGAGATTCTCTCCCTGGCTCCACAGCATCACCATGTGATCACGAGTGAATGATATGACGACTGATCTGGCTCGGCAACTGACGCGGAAGCCAAACAAATACCTCACAGTCAGCCCTATTTACCCAGGTGCTTACGCCTGCACATGGGCACGTCAATCTGGACCATTCTCGGGACTGTTTCTCACCATGCGTTGCAACATTCTCCCTCTCTTTCTCTCTACCTAAGGCGTTTTTCTCATTATCCATCTTACACCCGAGCCCCGGCCCATTAGGTCCGGGTGAAATTCTCATGATCACGGATGACGAGGTTCTTGTGCTCTCACGCAATGCCTTCCACGGCAAAATTGTCGCTACCTCGCCTGGAGGCAGTGATATCCATTTGTGAAAAATCCTGTAAGCTACAAACGATACCAAGATACGCCCTTAGTCGTGGGAACTATTGTCCCTTGCTGTCAGAGAAGAAATTCCACTTTGGAGATGAAAGAAATGAGAATAGTGGATATGAATGTGCTTAATAATATGAAAGGTTGAACCAGTAGTGAATGAGGGTGGATAATGGAAGCTCTAGGGATATACCCTGTATATTGCCAAGAGGAACGAAACCCCATTGATTTCTCTCTCTCTCTCTACTCTCTTGCCAATATCTGACTCATTTAGGCACGTGTTCTCTTGATCCAATGAGTTCTTGTGCACGTGGCTCCTTTATCCCTTGGCTGTGGCTATGGCTACCTCGGGGCTTGGAGATCATGTTCCATTTCCTGATAAACAAGATCGATTCTCATAGGCCTATACACCATGCACGAGACCCATTGCATGGAGTCCGATCCAATCGCAAATGATGTTCCGAAGCAAGCGGAGAAAAGCAAGAGGATCATCACCACGACCGAGTTGAGGTAGATCAACCGCCGAAACAACGGCTCCAATGAGATCAGACTGCGTTAAGACGACAAGGGAATGTAATGTGATTGGACTAGGAGCACCCGTCAATTCTCAGAAGACTGTGCTATCTGGCCGAATGCATCACCCATCCCATCAAAGCCCTCCTCCCCCAGGTGTCAAATCGCGGGGGCCAGGAGCTACCAGCCCCCCCCCCCCCCCCCCCATTAGGTTTCTTGTGATATGGTGGGCTTCCCAATGGAGAGAGCGAAAAGTTGCGGGGGGGGGATGAGTTGAAATTCCAGTAGTTGCCTCCCACCCTCAGTGCAACTTCTATTCAGGCAATACAATGAAATTATTACGACTCTGTGTAATTTTAATGGGCCCGGATTCTGTAACCAGAAGTTCCCATAAATTTTGTGAAATGTGACGCGAATGCCCCATAGGGTCTCAGTTGTAATATTAAATAATGCGGGCTGAGAATGGAACCTGGCCTATTCCGTCTCTAAGGACCGTCGCTCTCAGGGAGACCATGTGGGGGCCGGGAATGAATGGAATATATTACTGGAACATGGAAGGCAGCAAGAGTTGGGTAATCCATTAGGGCTTCAGAAAGGTATGTGGTTCTGTATTTGGTCTAATGGAGGGGGGGGGGGGATGATGCAATTATAAGGAGTGGCCGAGCGATTTAGTTTGAAAAATACAACAAAAATGAAATCGAAAAGAGAGATGCTATGCAGCAACATCCCTCAGCAGCCCTCCTCTCTTCGATTCTGAGGTTCCACTTCAAACTACTGACCTTCCCCACTCCTATAAACCCTTGTTAAATCTAAGCAAGAGCACGAATCAGACCTCTTCTCATCATATCAGTAATACTACTGCCTGGGATTTTCGGCAACTATGGTGACGTTAGAACAACGATATTTGTCTCTATTCGATGTCATCATTCGTAACCAGTTTCGCCAATCGTTCTTCTCGTGGTGTGTTAAAATACTGTTTAGTGTAGCATCATCGTCGAGGATGCATGGACTCGAACTCCTTGAGAGGAATCTTCGTAGGATCTTAAATCCCTTGCCGCCACAGACACCTAACCTTACACCTTGCATCCATGACAACATTCACACATCCAGAAGAAAATTTTCATCTGCGATTTATTTGTGTTGGGGCCCTATCTGACTCATTTTGCTGAAGTGAAATACATTTTCTTACGTGCGGTTCACCGGAGAAACTAAAAAAGCAATGACCAGCGTATACCAGTTATTTTTCGGAGCCATGGTGCATATTTAAGAAATTATGCTTTTTCTCATGAGGTTCCCAGTGCAATCTGGGAACGAGATTCGTAGCTCCCACGGACAACGTCCCTTTGGACGCCTGAAAGGACTATCAATCTTGAAAGACAGAGCAGGGAGATGATTCAGAGACGGCGGCACAATCGAATTATCATCTCGGGGATTGACAAAAGAGCCTGTCACATAGACGAGATATGAAGCATTCAGAACCTATGAGGCGAAAGCTCAGATTCATAGGGTGAGGGGAGGAGGAAGGGGGAGGATGCCGGAAGTGTGACTAAGACGGAAATGAGGAAAACTTGCCCGCCGAGGGGATGGGCTTTTTTCTATGGCTCATTAAGCTGAAAGCCTGCTCGAGTCCCCAGCAGGGCTCTTCCATTACAGAGATTTTCCCTCTTTCTGGGGCAATAGTATTGCTCGACAACTTCTCCACGGATCGTATTCGGCAGGTCTAAGAATCGAGAATAACGCATGGAATGCCAATGATGCAATGATGTGAGTCATGTGGTGGGTTTTGAGCGAGACTGTGTGTCTGAAGTAATCCCCATGAAGAGAAGGGTCTTAATGACCCCCATTGGTCTGTGTATGGAAAGAGCCAGCTGTCGCATCCCAAAGTCCCAGAGCCATGAATGTCAACGAGATGAAGATGTGATTCCCCCTCTTCTCCTTCTTCGCTTCTCTCTCTCTCTGGGGAACTACCTCAATCATCCTCTGCCCCTTTCATTATTATACATGCGCGGATATATGCCACAGGCTTTCACGCTACTCGCCCAGCTGTCCCAACTTCCAAGGACTCGAGAAAAACGTTCCGAGCCTCAGCAAGGACCTCAGTCTGACTCAATGATTTCCTCATCGTCCCATCAGCTCGATGCAACTTGGGAGCCAACGTGAAAAGCATTTCCGGTCCCCATCGAAGATTTCCATTGCACCGACTTGGCAATGATGGCCCCACCTACGAGGATTCGTGGGACAGATGAGCCCGTCAGTCTCCATAATCACCCGATCCATGAGGTTATTACGCTGGGGATGATGATGACGCAAGGGAAGTGGAAGCCCTCGGGATTTTACCCCTCGAAATCCTATCGGAGGTTCATAAAACTCTAATGATGACTGATGGACGTCAACCGTAGACGACGGAGAGGGGAATATAGGGTTCTTAGCCTTGTATGCCTTATCGATCAAGCGATGAGCATGAAGAATGGCGAAAAACCCCATGGCGTATCAGCTGCCCAGATCCCTTTTCCCTTTCGTCCCTTCGTCGTAGTCCATGCTTGCATGTTCGGCATTGCACCCTGATATCTCCGGATTCCTTCACGCGTTCCTACACACGAGGTCATCTGGACAGTCTCTCCCATGAGTATGCCTTCTGCTTTCTCCCAGCAGGCATAAAAATAACACGATGACACGTTGCAGGGCAAGTGAAATATGCGCGAAATCTTATCCCCTCGTGCAAGCAGTTGGAAACATCGGCGATACATCACGCCGAGAAAAATTGCGGATCGGAAACCGGGCAGATGTTGTCGAGTGCGAGAGTTTGTCGAGATCCTGGGATGAGATGTATCGAGCCATGACAGATGTAGCCACATGGAGAGATCCGGAGTACTGCTACATGCAGCCACGAGAACGATAATTTCATTTGGCTCTCTCCCTCTCTCGTGATGTAGTTGGCAAGGATCACTCGTTTGCCCCGGCAGCCGTTCCTTAGGGAGGAAATTGCATTAATCCCTGCGCGCATTTCATTAGTCGGAGGCCATCTGGTGATAGCAAGGGTTTACTTGAATGCGGTGCTAGGAAAGCCCCGTGAAACGTGACTCTGGACTGAAGTGGATGCAGTAGAGCACGGCCTGACCCAAGCCATTCCTCACAAGGAGCGGAGAGAGAGAGAAAGCGAGAGAGAGAGAAAAAAAAAATAAGTGGAGATTTCCCCGCAAGTAGAACATCGCCAATGACGGATGACGGAGGGCCTTCGACTTGCCTTTTCGTGTTACTTTCTGCTTCCTTGTTATCTCCCGCTCCAATCTATCCTCCTTTTCAGGATCTGCCACCGAAATCAACATGAAAAAAAAAAAATTGGGAGCGGAGGTCGTCCCATCCCTCCAATGAATCCGACAGGTTTTTAAAGACCGATTCTTGGTCCCAAGTGGAATGCCTCTCTTTCTCTTGTCAAACGGCAACCACACGTTTTGGAGTTGGTTACTTTCGCTGTTTACGATGAAAATCACGTCTATACCAGGTGTTGATTGCATATACACGAATACGCTTTTGCCGCTAAAGACGGTCTTCACATATCCAATGACGGAGGAAGACTGAACTTCCTCCATTTGGATGAATGGAACGCTTTGGAGCTGAAATTCATTGAAAAAAAAAAATCAATCAATCAGCTTCTCCTCCTGTCCCCGAGAAGGCCCAGGACAAGCTATTCATCAAGATCTGTCAAAAAAATTCCCGGGTTTCAGGCTCAACACCCCTCCCCCCCCCCCCCCCTCAACCAGAGTCCAAAGAGTCGAGTTCTCTGTCTTGTCTGGTTTCCAATACGCATCCTCACCACCCCTGAAATCCTCTTTCAACTCTGTCTCCGACTTCTACAGCAGTGCTACTCAACCTTTTTTATTTCACGGCACACTTTGGAGTTTGCTCGATCCTCATGGCATACCGAACCAAATTTCATAATGTCCATGTGTATAATATTTTCATCACCCACTAGTCAATTCGACCGACGTTCGTCGGTAGTAGCTTCAGAATAATTACACAGGTTCTTTTTTCCCCCTATGATTCCGAAAATGCCGCGGCACACCGGTAGCGAAGCACTGTTCTATAGGACTCGGTTCTCAGGTACTTCTTTGTACTCGGACAGAGAGACTTCTCAGCCAGTTTTTCGACTACTTGCTTCAATGCTTCTTCAACCTTTCCTGAAAGCTTCGACATTTTTCCCTCGAAAAGGAGCATGTATCCAGCAAGAATTCCAGGACGCGAAAACTCGAGGAGTGGCTCTGTTTCATTTTTTTCTTTCCGAGAAATCACACGACAGCCTCGAGGTCTTACTCACTACGGATACGAAGGTACATACAGGTGAAGGAAGCAGTTCCGGGAGGATAACTTATTTGTGGGAAATGCCTCGGTGGAGCTAGGCCAATCGAGGACCCTGTACCCCGAGGGCGAAAAATAAAACACTTGGCAATTGATCGTTTGCATGGTGTGCTTTTTTTTTATTATCCTCCAGAGTGGTCATGCTGGACCATACGATACCGTTTCGTCGTTTTCCTCCAACGTTACACGAGTCTTTTCCTAATCTGTAAATATTCTCGGCCTAGGACGAGGACGCGAGGAAAGACAAGGATGGCGACAGGAAGCCAAAGCCATGATGTCGTTGCCATGGCAACGCAGCGAGAATAAGGGACATGGAGAGGAAGATAGCAGGGCTTCTTAGCTTCCAACGCGAAACCCCTCCTCCATCCTCCCGTTGCCATAGAGAATTACAATTATCGTTTCCATGGCAACAGTAGAAACCTAATTTATGGTTCATATTCGCCCCGTCCCGGTGGAAATCTCGAGCACGTGTGGCCGAAAGCAGTCGAGAATTTACTCCAACGATCGACTCTGTAGGCTGACAGGTTCCCTCGGGAACTACTCCCCCTACTGGATAGATTGGGGGCAAATGCGTTTCATCTTCGAAGGAAAATTCCAGGATTATTCTCGGATAAAAATAAATTATCAGAAAAAAGTTAAGGATATCATAAAAATCTCTATGATTTGAATAAAGTAAGACCAAACATCGTAGGAGAATGAACATGTGTGTCTTTATTAGCGCTGGCGACACTGGGGCCTTGAATACAGCTCCCTGTTATTTATTTGCAGGATACAGGTTTTCCGAAGAACCTCCTTCCTATTGTAGAGCAACACCAATATCCCTAGCTTTTTTCTTAGAGTTTATTTCGGTTCGATCTTTCGCATTCCTGTTCGTTACTGTGGGTTTTGCACGAGTAAACACTCGTGCCGTGAGAGTTGCATGCTCCATTCTTGGCGTACATGATGAACTCGACGAGCGAAACCCTTCGGTATATAAAGGAGTAAGAATCGAGTGGGACTACTCCCAATGGCAGGAAAACACGACATCGGGGCTGAAGAATCGCTAGCGTGGAAGTTAGAGATGGAAAAGGAGACTCCGTGATCCCAGAGATTCTTACCTCTCTTCGACTTTGAAGTTCATGAGCATTTGAATCACTGAGGACAGGAGTGAACCCTACATCCTAGCTTTTCAGGATCTTTAACGATTTCTTCCCACTCGGGAAATTAGAAATACGATTAAGCGAATTCATTCATCAGTTACTGAGGCAATGCTTGAACAGTAATGCCCAATCTGTGTGCACGAATAGGGATCATATTGGAATGTGATTTGAGAGCAGATTCAGTGATAAGATACCATACCTCAAACACTCATTCTTCCAGCGCCATTTTAAGAATGAGAGTAGTTTTTAAAATTCCTGATGCGTTGTCACTGAGAATCTTGGCTAATATTTTTTCAGGGTTCCCCGCTAATGGTTAATGCACCGAAGCAAGCATTTGCTTACGCCGATGGCTTCCCCTGGAAGTTAAAATGCTTGAGAGTTGGCCTTAAATTTGCATCTTACCATGAATGCATAAAAATCTATCCAGTCCTCTTTTGTCCAGTCTCTTGTGAAGGTCAGTGTTCCCTATTGCTTAAACAGTGTCCTTTTCATTACCATGCGCCTCCCATACGAATTAACCCTGCAGAAGTGAACAATTTGTGATCCTTTGAATTTTATTCTTGAGGAAATACGACTAACCCAATAAAATCTACATGGTGTCCATAAAGGTATGACGCAAAAATTATCAGTCATAATTCAATAGTAAATTATTTTATTGACATGGAACCCTCCCCCCCCTTGCATAAACCCACTACATGTAGGGGAAGGTGGGGCAAATTGGGGCAACGCAGATTTTAACCAAACCATACCCGATATCAATCGGCTATTTACCCTATTATAACCGCCCACGACAGGTGCAAATTTTCATGCACGGCGGCGCTCTCTAAAGTCATTTTTAAACACACACGGAGAAAAATAAGAAAACATCGACTTTTCTTATTTTGCTTCGAATTTTTCATGAGCGAAACAAAGTAACATGGGAACATTGGAGGCGTCCGATATTTTTTTGGCTGAAGGTGAAAATGTGAACGATTGCATGAAGTCATTTTTTGCATAGCTCACCCACATTTTGTTTGGCAGTGTCTTTGTTATAGACGGTGCTGATGGGGCAAAACGGGGCGACGGTGAGGGGACAAAACGGGGTGACGGTGAGGGGGCAAAATGAGGCGGTATAGCGGCTCTATATATCTATTCTAGTCTGGCTGGAATATTCATTATAATGGTGAGGCTCAGGCCGACGCGATGTGTTACTCCCACATTCTCTCTCTCCCTCAAAACCCAATGAAGGTTGGGTCACCGGAATTCAGCTCATGACATCTATGCAGGCATCGAACACGACACGGATATGGACGTGTTTTTCTGTGACATCTGTAAATTTGTATCTATGATGAATACATGGATAGCAATTTGAAACAGCATCGATTGTTTTGCCTTAAAAGTTTCATTGTTGTTTCCGTTCTGTTGCCTTAGTAATTAGGCATGTAATGAAAATATGGGAAAATATGAGAAAAAAAGGTTTAATTGTATATGTTTCATTGCTCTTTCTGTTCTTTGATCTTTGTAAGTAAGAATGAAGACCTGGGGAAACGAGAGAAAGCATCTGCTTGCAATTTGTGGCTGTTTCGTTGTGGTCTCTGTTCTGTGACCTATTTAAATAGGTATGTATTATGAATCAAAACATTGTAAAACACTATCTGGAGGAGCACCCCGTTTCGCCCTGCAGAGGCGCCCCATTTTGCCCCACCTTCCCCTACATTTTTTTGTGGTAAGGTGTTATGTCAGAAATATTCATGTCAGTCCTCCAAAAATTCATCGTCTCGCTGACGACAGAATTCCCAGCGGTACGAGAGTGCCCGCCCACGTCTTCGCTTACATTTCCTGTGAGATGCTGGTGAATGCTTCTTGTATGCAGTTCCTTAGGTCTGTCACATCACGCAGTCTCTGGGTATACACCTTTTCTTTGACATAACCCCAGACGAAGAAATCCATTGTGCGTGAATACCTGACACGGACATTCCCAGACAAGTGATGTGAACAATTCCCTGGCCAGCGAACTCTTACGATCACACCCATATCGACATCGTCTGGAGTTATAGCAAAGAAAAGGTGTATACCCAGAGACTGCGTGATGTGACAGACCTAAGGAACTGCATACAAGAAGCATTCACCAGCATCTCACAGGAAAGTTTAGCAAACACGTGGACGGGCACTCTCGTCCGCTGGGAATTCTGTCGTAAACGAGATGGTGGACCTGTGGAGGACTGAAATAAATATTTCTGATAAAAGACCTCACCGCAAAAAATGTACAGGTCGTGAGTTAATGCATGAGGGGTTTCATGGCAATAAAGTAATTTACTACTGAATTATGACAGGTTATTTTGCGTCATACCTTTATGGACAGACTGTAAAATTTTATATCGTAGTGTAGGAAAGACGAACTAATGCCATGACAATTTTGCGGTGGTTTCTTAATTAGCAGGGACGTGATTTTGTATTCTGCTAAGAGGGGCAACTGGATCGGAGGAAGGATGGAGTGAAGGTTTGCCCCCCCCCAGCCTCCCCGAAATGATTTCCCTGCTAATTGGACAAAAAGTTGCCCGTAGAGGGCTACGTTATGACCATTCTGCATATCATTATTTATTTATTTTTTTTTTATACAGACGCTCATAAAGTCATACTTTTATGGTCTTGTCGACAACCCTGTACACCAGTCCCCTGAAGCCGAAAAAGTTAGGAATTTAAAATTGTAAGAACTCTGCTGCGCCGTCTATCTTTGTTTATTCATAGAATTACTGGGAGCTATGCCTTTGTCACGGGGTGAGTCAAGACGTATTTTGTCTATTCAGATCAATACTATATCTCCCTGAAAGTGTTGCTTAGTTATACCTGCCTGGAACTTAATGCTCCTAAAAGGAATACTAAGAATATTATAGGTACTCACTTCGATATCGAGCCGATATATTTTATCGTACAGGAGCCAATGGATTTTCCGGATACATGTACTCTCAAGTACTTCATTTCCCGCTCAGTCATATAAAGCCAAGAAGCATCCACTCCATGCTAGGACTAGTCCGCACCTGCACGTTTCAAGATCGCTTCATTGCTTCCCTTAATATGCTTCTCAGTAACGCCAGCACTAACCCAATGCTTGCGACCAAAATAAGCATTGCCTAGACAAGTCCATCAGAAAAGAAATCGGTCGGGTAGTTTTGCTGTCGGGAGACCCGAGGGCTATCCAATCGTTTTGTTTTTATTACATTGATTTCTTGTTTATTCAGGAGTACCATTAGTAGGAATACTTTCGTGCAGTGAAATGAAACCGTTCATACTTCGCTAGACATGATTCAACTGTTCAGCAAATTCGATCAGGACTTCACGTGCGAAACAGCTCGCTGGTTTTTGGTCTAAGATTTTCCGTGCTCCCGGTAATGTTGAGACTCTTCTCGACAACACCCTCCCTGAAAGTCGCCACAGAAAAAAGGAGCAATTCCCAGTGAACAGATAACTCCGGATTATCGTTGCACTTTTCCTCGAAGAGGAATATCGGGTCACCCAGTGAATTCAAATTGGTGGCGCATCTGGAAACGAGACGGGGTCAATTTTTTAAAAACAGTTTTTGCATGTCTCTCAGATTGATGCGTCGGTTGCCTTGAATGAGCTCCGCAACAGCGCGCATCGTCTCTGGCGTGATTCTGCGGTTTGCCTGTCTAGGTCGAGCGACATCTTGGAGATCACTGACGCCGTTTCTGAACTTCTGAACCCATTCATACACACGGGCCTGTGGCATAAACTCATCACCATACACACTCTTCATCCTAATATATATCTCGGCTGGCTTAACTCCCTCTACGTTCAAAAATCTGACCACAGCTTGCAACTCTTCCATGGTGCAAGTTTCCAGATGCGCCACCATTTTGAAATCACTGGATGACCCTTAGCACCTGTTACAAAATAAATGTGAGCATTCAGAGAGGTGTCAACTGCGCCAAACCAACATGTCAGAACCACTGTTAGAGGCAAAGCGGCTATCAATCTGTGAAATGGGTAATTTGAAAGCTTCTTTCGCTTTGATCGAGATTTTATTCTTCTTGTTCCATCCACAAATGAAAAGCGAAATGAGGGCAGGAATTGTGTTCGATGGAATTGCTTAACGTTGCCCATTCCACGGAAAAGGATTTTCATTGGTACTTTCCCTCTTAAATTCTGTCGTACGAAAAATTGTTCTGGTGTACCGCAAGGAAAAATTCTAGGTGAGTTGAAAAAAAAGAAGAAAATAATTCTGTGCTTTATGAGGTATGCCTGCAGGTGCTGATCCCCTTTACATCCCATACGTCAAGCTATACGACAGCCGTTGTCGCTTCTTGCACACTCACATGATGCACTTTGTCTCGCTCAGAAAACACATTTTCAACTTCCACGTCGGAACAGAGTAGTTCCCGAACGTGCCTTGTAGCTAGTCCAAACGTTTTAGGCTGATACAGGGCCGGCCTTAGGCATGTGCCACATATGTCCTCGCACAGGGCGCAAATTCACCAGGGGCGCCAAAACGTGACTAAATATCCGAAGCAATAATGGATGTCACCCTCAGTTTTACTTCAGAAAGTGAAAATGCCTTCCGTTTCGGCGTCAATTTGAACGCTAAGGAGTGACCCTTCTCCATTCAAGGGGCGCTTCGGGAGTCTCTTTGCACAGGGCGCCGAAATAGCTAGGGCCGGCCCTTGGCTCAGACATCATACAGATCCTCCCTTCGCATGAATTGCAACTTTCCATGGTAAAAGTCGTGCACTCGCATGTCATAGCTTCCTAAAATATTTAAAGTAGCTAGAGATATGTTTGAACACTATTCAAGCTGATATCAGCAGAATCCTAATTAAGTACAACATCCAGATCCCTCATCAGAACCGTACCTCAAGCTTGAATGAGACGCCGGTGTGCGCAGGTGCTCTGGAACTCTCGGAGTGGAACATGGCGGCGCGCTTGGATGAGCCGCTGTCATGTGCTTTTCGCTTACCTCGCCCACAACCCTTAATGAAATGGTTTGGTGATTCCTGAAGCTCGTCAAGATGCATGTGCTTGACTTCATGGAGCTATATGACTGTCTATACTACTCCATTAGAGACGGCTAGCAAACTAGACTACTATAAGGTTCTTTTTACCACTAATGGGCCATTTTTATCTGGGAATGTTGACAACTCCCAGAATTTTTTTTTTCTTATAAAATAAATTGCGCAAAAACGCACACCCCCCCAAAAGTCATGTATTTGCTCAGAAGTTTAAGTTTGTCAGTAATCCATTGTGACATGTTGGGGCTCACAATTTTCATTGGCATATCTGTGGCCTTGGATATTTTGTTTTTGTCATTCATTACTAATTAGCTTATGTTCCAATTTTCCTTTAAAAATATGGTATGAATGTACCTTAGAGATTTGGTATCAAGATAAGTCTGGAGAGGGAGGCATTCTAAAAGGACAAATGGCAGAATAAGGTTTTTAAATTCATTTCAATTGCACAGAATGAATGAGCATAATGCTCATACATTAAATTTCAGGTCGTTACTGACAAGGATACTTGTGAATCACCCCAGTAAGAAAATTTATTCTTATATGGTTTTCTTTTGAGCTTTTGTTCAATTTAGAAGCATTTTTGTTATACTCTTTTTGCTGTAGATCCAGAATTTTAATTTATTGTTCACATTACCTCAAACCTTGCAACTCACATTGTAATGGCATTTTTCAAGTCACAATAAACCTAAAAAATGACCCACATCTAATTATAAACACCCAACATTGGCTTGTTAGCACACATCTTTTTCCAGCATACTTTCATAAATATTGTCCATCTATTTTGTACTTTTGGGCTCCAGGTTTAAGGTATGGGTATTGTTTTGGTGCACTCTTTCCATAAAAAATCCCTACAGTAAGGAGAGTGGAGATAAGAAAACAGGTGATCATGATGTCTGCAGTCACTATGCAATCACCAAAGAATGTCAATAAACCATACCCATGTATTGGGCTTATATGCATTGCAGTGGTGGCTTGTGATATTCAGCAGCAGTGGGTTGTGAATGGAGCCTGGGTAGGCCCGGACCTACCCTATTTCCATTAGAAAACCACTACTATTAAATATCACAAGCCACTCATGGTGCAGTGGTTCCATTTTGTTGGACCCATAATCTTATCTTCAGTGGGAGTTGAGATTAGTTTTTTCAATTAGGCCATTGATGTAATTTGATGTAACAGTTTCTTTGAAGAAATTTAATAAAATTCTATGACATGACATCACCACCCAAATCCAAGTTTTATGTGAATGCAAGGTAGTTTATGGTGTTGATGTGGGTTTGGAGATACCCATGTTCATTTTATTCAAATATTCAGTGTATTTATATTGCTACTGAAGTGAGACTATGACTTATTACTGTTGAAAATATAATCTACTGCTTTCACATTATTGCCATCATCACCATGCTTGGGAGCCATTTACAATACTATACACGTTGAAAGTCATATATTTCATTCATAAGAGTTGTACAGTTTGAAAAAAATTTTACTGTCTCTGCACTGCTCTTTTTTGGCTGTTGCTGGTGATACCCCTGCCTACACTACCAGATGTCTAGTAGATTTACAAGGGCTAACTGTCACTGCTTTTTGGTGTTGATTGATTTCTACTCTGTCTACACCTTTGGCCTATTAGAGCTTAGTGATTCACAATGCTACCTTCTTCTCAGAAGCATTTTGGAAAGTGGAGTTTGATGAGACCTTGGTGTGGAGGAATTCCACATTAAAGAATGCTCTTGTTTCATCGCAAATTCATATTTGGAGATGTTTCACCATGTAGATACATTCTTATTGTGACCATATCTTAGTCATTTAGCTTAGTGTTTTTAGAATCTCATATGCAAAAAAAACATTAAAATGTGAATCATGTTATTTTTTTTTAGAATCACTGTAGCAAGAGCTTGTCTAGTTTAACCCCTTGCCATAATTTAATGGCATATGCTGTAATGGCACCTTCCTTCCATTAAAAATGTACTTTAAATGTTATAATTGTGATAGAAACATTGGGTTTGGTTTGAATTGTATGGCAATAGTTATTTTATATTTATTTCATTGCACTTTAGAATAAATTAAAGTATTGAAGACTTGAAAACAACTGATTTTCAGTATTAAAAAAAATATGATGCCAAGAGGTTAAGGCATTGTAGCTACAATCCCTAAAATGGATGGAGCCATGGTAGTGGAGGTCTACCTGAAGTCTGAAGGCATGACTGCACATGTCATGAACAAAGGTACCACATGGTTGCTGGACAATCTTAAGTATGGTATGTTGCAAGAATGGGAGGATAAGATGACAGATGCTAATGGTGGACATTATTCATTCACCTTGTGTGTGCTTGAGACAAGATGATGTCTTCACTCTCCAGTGTATTTATGGCCAGTAGTTGCCATGTACTGAAACAAGCAAGCCATGTACTGAAACAAGCAATGTGGTAAGGGATACAGTGTGTAGAAAAATTGAAGGTGTTACATACATGAGATGTGATGTAAGTTGCCTCAAATCTAAGGGTATTAGAATTAGGCCAAACCCTTAGATTATGCAATTCTAGCTTTCATGTCATGAATTTTGAAGATGATTTTTAAATTGGATGCATATATCCCTCCAGGCTGCCCTTTTTTTTCTTCCCCAGTCTCAAATACTAATCTGCAGCAAGAATGACAGGATTCAGAATCCCATCTGACAGTCTCATGTTTAGAAACTGAGTCTGCGTGTTACACTAAATATGGTTGTTATGGTTCTGTCATGAGTGCTATGGAAGAGATAGAGGAGGGCGTCCATGAAGCTCCGCTTCCTTCTGGAGATGCTGTTGATACTCTTAGAAAAGAACGGGTAAGTTTTGATTCCCATTCCCAGGAAATAGTTGACTTGAGGGTTTTTTATATTTATTTTTAGAATTTGTTCATTCCTCCTTTCAAACTTTTCCCAGGGTCCCATGGAATTGTGAATCTTTAATTACTCTGTCTATCCTAGGAGTCCCAATCGATGTTGGTGAGAGAGGAATCTTTGCGCCCTCGAAGTAGGCTTCGAAGCCTAAGGAAATTAGGCCCATCAAGATTGGAACTTACGGTCCGTTTCATCCCCTCGCACTTTCTCCCTCAGAGATTTCGTGAGGCACGCTTGAATTGTTTGCTTTATATTCATATGCCTTTCAGGCTGGAAGTCAGAAGCGAAGGCAGCCAAGCAGGGACTCGAAAGCCTGGATCGATGGAATAAAGGTAAGCCAATAACTGGAAGTAAAAGAAAGGAAGAAAGAAAGACGCCCATTGGGATCGGTAGCGTTTCTTTTGGGATTGCACCACCTGGCGAGGATTTCGCCTTGGACAGTCATGTATAGCTGGGCGAGAAATGCTTGACTGACCTAGCAGGACGAGCGATGGGCGTTTTCTCCTCCGTTACTTGAAAGCCATGGAAACAAAACAGGTGTCAGTCTCGTACTGCCGTTCCGCTCTCCTTTGAATTGTGAGGGTCTTTGGCCTCTTGCCCTTACTGGATGATTCTTAGTAAGGTCGTTTAAGGGGTTTCGGGTATATTTCCGGAGAGAACTAGGCAGAGGAAGAAGGAGAGGAAGGAGGAAAGAGGAAAAGAGGAAGCAGCTGTGTGGGACACACGTGGGATGCTTGGTAGATGGGCTTGGATTGGACAGGCAGCTGGGGGGAGCCAAAAAGAAAAGCCTAAAGCAGGGGCCCGGGACGCACCTGGGATTGCATTCTCCTCGTCAGGTCCTTCCAGATCGCACTGAAAAGATGAGAAAAGGAGGGATGGATGAGGGTAAAAAGGCGGAGCCGTATTCAAGCGAGTCTCGGAAGTGTTCAGCCAGTCTCTGCTCCCCCTTTCCTTTCACCCCTGACTAGAGAGTCCATTGACGCAATGAGGAATGCCGGGAACGTTGCCCTCACCCGTAAAGCCCAGGTGCTACCAACAAGAACCTGCCTTCTTCAGTGATTGAAGAACCACGAAAATAGCGCCATTTCCCGCCCATGGTTCTCTCCTTGCATCTGGCATATCTCTGGGTGCATCTTTTGTTTTTGTTTCTTCTATTGCACACACACACACAGACACACACACACACACACACACACACACACACACACACACACACGAACACACAATTTTCACTCGGAAGAGCTAATGGCCAGAATCGTGCACGCTACATGTTTTACCTCCGAACCTCGGTTGCTTCGCAACCGAAGTCCTCCGGTTTGAAATATGATGATTGTATGATGAAGTCTCTCGAGTCTCGCTCTTGGGAGTCTCAGTCGTTTTGCATCGTTGTTAAAGAGTGAATTCCCTGTGAGCACTCTCTCAGAAGATTTTCTCCATTCGCCATGAGCAGGTACCTCATTATTGGAGATTTTCTCATGATGATAGGCTGGCATTTCTACACACTGTATCCCTTACCACATTGCTTGTTTCAGTACATGGCTTGCTTGTTTCAGTACATGGCAACTACTGGCCATAAATACACTGGAGAGTGAAGACATCATCTTGTCTCAAGCACACACACACACACACACACACACACACACGCAGTGCAGAGTGGATGCCGCATTGCCTTTTTCCACTAATGGGAAACATCTGCTTCGCCATCATCCAAGTTACTTCACTACATGGTATATTGAGGAAAGTCTTGAAGCCAGGTGTGCCTTTCTGCTTGACAGCTTGCCTTCCATTTCCGTTCTCCGGACTAACTTGGAACTCGATGGCAAGACCTTCCCGTCCTTCGTGGGGAAGGGGTTCCCCTCAGCTGGTACAAAAACCACAGCAGGAAATCAAAAACCACTAGGTCATATTGGGCACTGGAAGTCCCGTACATTACTCCTCACGATGTTCCTCCATGTTCTAATATCTGGGAAGTAATTTCCCCCCCAGTCACGAAATCCTCCTGAAACGTGACCTCTGTGCCTTTTTCCTTCTCATTCGATGTCATAGTCAAGATTCATTGTTTCTTTGTCTTCGGGATGCAACACTACTCGTTTGCTTTGCAATCGGATACCTCCTGTGGTCATTCGTGTTCACAAATCATCCTACTGGTTCAAGTAATGTGGTTCTATGCTGCCCAGCTTTATTCAAATGGACAGGTAGCCTTATGGAATGGAAATAGCTTCGTGTCTGCCCCTTCACCCCTTTACCGTTGCTGTGTGTGTTTGTCGTAAGTTTAAAGTATGGACAAAACAGTGTCCATATTATGGCCAGTTTGCAGTATGGACATTGCATCTGAAATATGTACTGTCCATATCAATTATGAACGGGTGGCAACCCTAGTGTGTCTGTCTGCCTGTCGCTCCATCGCTGGGAGAAAGATGAAGTCAGATGTCCATGCATGGCCGTGGCTTAACACTCCATATGTTTCCCAACCGACATGAATTCATTGGATCTATGGGAGAGTTTTGTCGGGTTGGGCCGTCAGCTTGGCATCATCTGCCGCTTTGGCTTTGAACCGCCATGTGAAAGGTGCTAGGCCATATTGGCCTGGCCTTCTTCACACGACATCTGGGTGTGGAAACGAGAGAGATCCCAGCTGACTGTATGCTCCTATAAATTGCACTCCCCGCTTTTTTTTTCTTTTTTTTTTCCCTCTCCTGACAATGTGTAACATACCACATCCTCGATTCTGTCATTTGGCGACCGAGGCCCAGCCGTCACCTTGAAGCAGACCTTGTTCTTGCTTCCCAGGATATTTCTTGTAAGACACCAAATGGAATCCCACCGGAAACTTGTCCTATTTTCCCCTACAGCTGCACAATTCCCTTATCCGACAGCTCGACCGGCTGTGTCGGCCTTCCTTCTTCGGCTTAGTTTCAGTTGTGCAATCCGTTTTTCCTCTCCCCTTTTTTGCGTAAGCATGTACATCTGCCCGGAAGCAGGTTTGTGCTCATCTTGGAGTTCATTTCTAGAAGAAGTCAGGAGGCCGGGACAGAAGACCAACTGCTGGATACCATTAATGATTGCAGCTGCAAGATTTGGGATGCTTCTAGAAAAAAAAAGTTACCTAAGCTTGCTCAACTGATCAATAAATATATTCGGCGGGATTTAGAGAGCAAATAATCTTCTAACATGTAAAACAAAAAATAAGAGTTTTCGGTGTAAATGAAAACGCTAGACCAGTTATTATCAACAAGCAGTTCGTTTATTTTTTAAACATGTATCTATAAGGACTGTGGAGAAAATTGGGATTTACTGAGTAGTTGCGAGTGAGCTGTGAAGTGAATTGCATTCTAGTTGAGTGCTTGTTAATACCGAGGTTATATGCATTATATCCGTTTAACTTTAAACATCTGATTTCTTAACGGGCGTCCATTGCAATTAGATCATTTCCATCAAAACCGGTTTCATTAGTGGACCATTGTGAAATCAAATAAATTTAAGCTTACCGACCTGGTGCACATCATCCCAAGAGTTGCTTGCTTGACAAAGCGCGAAGATGAGAAGGGGCGAGATTTGATTCCAGAAAGAGGAAGGAGACCTGGGTGTTATATGTTGACGTAACTCATGCGATGACTGAAGCTGGGAGCCTTTCTTAACCTGAATTCGTCTTTTGACGAGAGGGGGACAAGAGGAACGAGACAGATGGGAACATGGTCCAGGTGCAATGGATTGCATCACTTGCTTCATTATGACCACATCTTGAGAGACGATCCGGAGTGAAAGGCATTCGGTGATTCCGTGCAGATGGCTCCCCCCAAATTCCTTCTTACCTTCACACCCATTCACCTTGAGCCTTTCATCTCTTTAACGTCACACCTTTTGAGGTTCCAGTCATTCCTGAGATATTCATTTGTCTCCCATTTCTCTCATGGCTCAGGCGATGAAATTTTGTTTGCTGATGCAAAGGACTAGGAAGCTTGCCTCCCCTTCCGAGGAGGTCTTTTTTTTTTTTGCCGAACTCATTCCTTTTTCTCATGAGTGATATGAGACAGGGAAGATGTTCGCTGAAGGTGACATTGTGTGGGTTGACAGAAGAGGGAGGGGGGACGGGGGACTGGCACGAAACTCTCTCATTGCATGCCAGAGAAAACCAGCCTCCTCAAGTCATTTATATCAGAGGGAGGAAGGGAAGAAACAAAAAAAAAGAGTAGCTCCGCTCGGCCCCACACATTCACTCCCCTGTCGGTTCATTCGATCGGTTCGCCCTCAAGAATCAGAGCGAAGAATCCGTCACGCCTCACATTCATGGTCACATTCTGGGAAAGAATGGGGGAAATGAGGGGAGGGGCCATTGTCAGGTGATCTTGCAATCGAAGGAGCCCTAGTGGAGGTATTGAAGATAAGCAGATTGGCTAGGTCATGGCACCTCCGGGGCATTAGTGGAATCCTTCCTCCGAGTTTTTTTTATTTTTATTTTTTATTTTTATCTACCCTTAGCCTTGGGGGGGAGGGGGCTGGCTTCATTGTCTTACGAGAAGTGGGTGAGCTCCGAGGCGGAAGTACATGGCAGCCAATAAAACGATCGTGAATGAGGCCAAAGAAAGGATCAGGGACATGACCAGAAAGAAGAACTCGTACCCTATAAGTACTACCTCTAGTGCCTGCGGGACAGAAGAACAGATTGACAGGAACTTCGTGTTTTCTCACGCAGGGTTCCCAAGGTTACGGCGGTTTTTTTTCCCCCCTCTCTCTCTCTCTCTCTCCACCCCCTCCCCCCCCCCCTTCCTTTGCTTTTTTTCTCAGTCATACAATGGGAAGGCAGCTGATTTCCCCCCATCCTTTAGCTCCATGAACCAGGTGGCTAGTCTCTCTTGTCCTTCTCACAGATGTCATTCAGATGTTCTGCAATCCTGGTTAGTGGAGTAAGGACACTTCTTTTTATCGGCTTTTTTGTGCAATGCACGAAATGCACGAGCAAACAGCAGATGGGACACTGGTCACTCTTGCAGTTTTTTCTCCATCTGGTTTTTTGTTCCTGGGATTTTTTTTTCCCTCTTTCTCTTCTTTTGTTCGGATTTCCAATTCGCTTTGTCCGGCATTCAGCACATTCCTCTTGGGATGTATGGAAAAAAAAGAGAGAGAGGAAGGTTCCACCTCACTGGATGAATGAATGAATGTATTTTGCGAGCCGCATTTCTGTGGTATCGGAGCTCGATGATGTGTTAAGTGTGGCAACAAGTTTCCAGCAGACAATGATCGTATCCTGTTTTCATGTCAGATGTCAGAAAATGCGGTAGTAGAATCTCCCAACTTTTTCGAATTCGAACTCCTTGTAGGTGATCTATAAAGGCACCCCGACCGTGGAAGAAGCGTTGGATTTCTTCACTCGAACCTGGGATGATGATGATCCCGGAAGGAGAGCGCAGCAACGAAAAGCTAGTCATGGTATGTTTACCTCTGTCTCAGACGTTGACATCTTTGGGTTGTCTGAGAAGACGTCAATCAAGGTGTTGTGTATGTCCTCCTTTCCGCATCAGGGGAAGGGATCCTCTTGCCAGAAGTAGGGGGAGATGAAGAAAAACTTCTGGAATTCTCCCAGCTAGATGACCTCGGGATCCATCGATTGAGTGATCTCCTGGAAGAGCCCCAAATACAGATGTTCGACGAGAAACTCCCTTCCAACATCGTTCTGATGCCTTCACGAAACGGTCAGAATCACATCCTTATGTTTTCGTTTAACTGTTGTACCAGACCGCGGCTCTTCAATGCCTCAATTTTCTTCTTGTCCTGTTGCAGTCCCTATTGAAGAGAGGATTTCTCCTCAGGCAAAACCGTATTTCTTGGAAGAGGAAGGGTTTTACGTGGGCAGCGAGGTTCCTGTTTCAAAGTTCAATAAGCAGAAAATGGAATATCGTATGTGGAGAAGCTCAGCAAAGTGAGATTACCTACGGTCAGTAGGTCATATCACAATGCAGTAGCAATGACTTCAATTTCTTATTTTCTGCCCTGAAACAGGCAATGGTTTGGACCCGATGGTCAGTTGGTGCGGGAACCAGACCCCCTAGAAGATACTGCATTTCACATGTCTTTGGATGGAGATATTCCTGATGCTCTTGAAACCATTCATCTTCCCGTATGACTTTTTTGTTGTTGGAATCAAGAGCTTTTGGTATACTTCCTGGAGAGGTCTCATTGAATTAGGAATAACATGTGATTTTCTAGCCTCTAAGGAAGGAGTTGATTGACCTGGAGCAGAGGAGTCTCACAGGGACTGGATCTTATATTCTGGATGTGGACATTGCAAGTATCAGCTTCAGTCACCATCCATTGTTTGGGGCTGAGCATGTGATTGCTCAAGAACTTAATGCTCAGTATCAGATGTATGCCAGGCATATGAAGGTAGATCGTGCTGGTCATTGCTGCCATCGAGTGGAAGCCTTGAGAAAAGCCATCAAGAACATCCGTGAAGTTCTGTCTATGGAGGGCAGAGATTCTCAGAAGTCCCGTCTTCTGAAGGCCAGGATGCGGAATTACCAAGAGGACTTGAGGAGTGCCTGTGAGGAGAGAGACCAGGTGTTTGCTGCTCAGAAATCAGTGTTCTCCAAGATTTTAGGCTTATGGAAGTGCCTGAAGCAAAAGCGGGAACAACAGGGCTATGCCTCTTCATCGCTCAAACTTCAAATTTTGGAAGATCCAGACTTCAAAGAGGCAGAAGAGTGGAGGAAATGGGAACAGGAGATTGAGACAGAAGTGGAGAATCGACAGGAAGAGTATGAGGAAATGTTTCAGATGCAGCTAGAGGACTATCGAAAGGAGCTGAGAGAATGGACCAAAACCAAGACAGAATGGGTTTGTTTTTATCACCCTTTTTGAGTACATGGCTAAAGCTGATGAGTCAATGTGTTGAATTCACTTTTAGGAAGCTGCACGGCAGAGGCAAGATCGACGTCTTGAAGGTGATGAGGTTCCAAATGACAATGAAGAATTGAGAAGTCACGATGAAGACATTTTGTCTTCAAGTTTACAGAAGGAACCTGTTTGCCCGAAGCCTTTTGAAAGAGACAGGGTTATTCATGAAGTCATGGAACAGTTTAAGACCCATCGTCTCCTTCCAAATGAAACCCGTTATAAACTGAAACTCACATCATCAGTGCCTGTGACCCCTCAAGAGAATGTCACCTCAAAGTGAGAAGTGAATGTGCTCTCATGGTGATGTGGCCTCTTTAATGGCTTTCTTTATAGATTTTCTTAATCCTTTTCAGAAGAGAGGTTCAGCGTCGAAATGCCATGTCCAAGGCCAACATCTGTGTGAAGCTGATCATCAATAACAAAGAAGTGAGCCGAACACATGTGAGAACCTTGGGGCAAGACTTTGTTGTTGGAATAGGAGAGATCATCAGTTGTCATCTGTATCAACGTCCAGACAGCATCATTCTTCAAGTCCTGGAAGGTGGACGACTTCAAACTCAAAAATTGGCTGCAGTCTCCATATCTATACCTCATATGTAAGAAATTATTCTGAAGGTTTTTTTAAATTTCAATTGTGATAGTAATCATTGAAGTTTTGCCTATTCTTGATCCCACTTTAAAAAAAAAGCATGATACCCAGATTGGATGGCATAGTTCAGAATGTACTGCCCATATAACCAGAACCAGAACAATAATCCTTTTTTTCCTTGCTCATGACAGGCTCAAAGAAATGGATGTGTAGTGAAGATGATACTTGTGTTTTCTATCCAAATGCAATACTGTAAGGAGTCCCTCTGTAGTGCAAATGACCCTTTTCAAACCTGGTTTGTTGTTTGCTTGTATTTTGCAGTAATGCAACCATGGCAACAACTCCACATGAAACGGTACAATTCAGCAATCCTCGTACAGTCCGTCCAGGTAATGGAGGGGTTGGGTGTGGTATGCCATTCAAGTTTGAGATGGAGCCTGAATGGTCCAAGGTAGTTGTCACTTCTGGCTCTATTCTCTGTCGTGCCTTTTGGGGATGTGATGAGAATGGGAAAGTCAAGGCTCCCCCTCCTGAGCGTACCTTTGCAAGGTGAAAAATATGCTAACAAAGCCTCTGCTTGCCTCTAACCCAGAAGGATCATTGTAAGTAGTAATCAGCAATGTTTTTCTTCAGGTCAGAGATTTTTCGCCCTCTCTTCACATTTGATGGTGAGAGTGACCAGAGCAGTCGACAGTTAGCTGATTGGATGGAAGTTGCCCACCTGGATCCCAATGACCCCAAAAATTCAGCCATTTTCTCTGTGATTCGGGTATGACTTTCAGAACAAGCAATATTCCACTGAATTATAAAGGGAAGGCAAGGATGTTTCATTGCATTTTCAGGCAATGTCAGATGCTTCTGATCCTGGTAGCATTAACTGCTTTCGACTGGCAGATCCTCAGGCCTCTGCTGAGTTTGTTGATGAATCAGAAATCTTGGATGATCCACGGTTCAAGATTCTTCTGTTGCGGAATAGGCAGACCCCTGAATTTAAGCATCTCAGTCAGATCCCTACTGATTTATCCTTAGAAGCAGGTCGCCACCTTATCTCACTGTTAAGGGTGAGTCCTGTGTCAATCTTATGGAGTGTATGAATCCAAGAAATCAGTGCAGATGATTACATGACCTTCCTTTTTTAAACAGTTCAGATCAGGCCTGATTTAAACTTCAGACTATTAATTTTGATGGCTCTTTGTGCAACAACTTTTGGGCTTCTTGCTCCATAATGGCAGGCACACGTTACTTACAGCATCTGCAAAAGATTTCTAGATATAACTGTTCACTTGGAGAGACTGGAAGCGTGGAATTTTCATAAAAAACGAAGGAATGACAGAAAAATGGAGAATCTAAAACTTAAACGTATATAATGGTTAAACATATATAATGGCTCAATTACACCTTGAAAATTCACTTTTTATTGTTCATTGTCAGCAAAGGTACTAACATACAGCTTTAATTAATATCAAATAATAAATGTACATTTTCTGCTTCTCTTTCTCTCCTAGGCTGTTGGAGATTTTTTATTTTCTTATTTTTATTTTTACCATAAGTGCAATATTGAGAAATTCTAAGAAGGGAGAGCAGAGAATACAGTCCTCTGATTCTCCTTCTACTACTGATTGCCCTGTAATCTTGCGAAATTCCTCTTGTTCAGGTGATAAAATTATTGAAGCAAATTTAGAGAAAAAATGTGCCATGTGGCTTCAGGGTGGGATTATCAAACATTAAATTGAGATGCTTTGAGTTGAGGTGTTCCATCAATAACATTTAAAATACTTTTGACTGGCTCTCTGGCATTGGGTTATGTTGTTAATGCATTCTGATTCTATTTTTGGCCTAAGGAAAAACCCTGAAAAATTGTTGTCTTGGATTTTGAAAACAGTTATCCTGTGAACTCAAAAAAAGTTCAAATTTCCCTGATTGTAAGCTAAACCAAGACAATTCAGGCAGACTCCTTGAGATGAGGTAGTCAGAGCTTCACTGGCTACCAAATGTGATCTAGAGGGCATTCACTCTTGCATAGACAATTCACTTATTCATGCAGGTAGGCAAGATTTTATAGAGGTTGGGGATATTATGGGATATATAGTCAACCATGCGAAGATGATTTAAAAAAACTCATTTAAAGGTAAATGCAGTTGAGTGCCCACAAGTGTAAATATGAGTTTTGCCATGCATTCTGCCTGTGCTGTCATCTTCAGTAGTGATGTCTTAGCTGCCGCTCATTATGTTTGTAACTTGTGCATTCATTGGAATGCAGGTAATTTCAGAGTAGCTGAAATAGATCTGCCTAAAGTAAAGCTAGTAATGGAAACGAGGTCTCCATGTTCAGTGGGCTTGAGTTTGCATGGTGTGGGATGTATTTTTAGGATTTTGAGAAGCGGGAAGGAGATCGAAGCATGCAGTTCAGTTCCTTGACAATTGGAGACAAGATAACAGGGTATCACTTGCGGATCAATTATATCCAGAGCAGTCTCCAAAAGTGGGTGGCATCTCGCATGGAGAGGGCTCAGATGCCAAAAAGCCTGGAAGATCTTGTGTACGAGGAGACAGTCCCAGACATTGGGTTGGTTTTGATCCATCTCATCCATCAAGATTCAGTGTTCTTGAGGAGATACAGATAGCAAATGGAGGCATGGGTTTCACTGCTTCACTAGTATCACTAATTTTAATTTTCAGAGTCATTGGTGAGAAGTTGCTGCAGCTCCTGTCCTCTCATCGTCCTCTTCATCCAATGCGTTCAGAAAGGCGCAAGATGAATATACAGCAGTCTGTCCTCACACATGTGAAGCTTGTGATCAATGTCATCAAAGCAACTAATATTCCAATGAGGAAAGACCAGGACAGCATTCGTTCATCAGATGTAGGTGAGTTCACATGCTGCCAGTCTTCTAGCAATCACAACCATGGGCCTAATGTGGAAAATGAATACAAGAAATTCTGCTCTGTCTTTTCCATAAGTGAATGATCTTTGTGAGGCATCAAGTGTACGGCCTTTTGTGCAAGTGAGTGTGGAGGACCTGGAGGTGAAAACATCTTCAACTGAGGGGAATTCACCCACATGGAATGAACAGCTGATAATACCCCTAAAGTAAGACATTGCAGCGCATTTTCTTTGTACTCCAACTAAGAAGGAGGTCCACTAATGAGTCCACATCATGGTTCTAATAGAACGCTTGAACAGGATCTGACTGGAAATTGGCAGCAGGTAATGGGTGAAGTGGTAACTCTGGATTTATTTGATGAGATGACCATTGATATTCTCGAAGATGACCGGGAGAGAGATACAACAATCCATCAGAGACTGGAACGTCATTGGCTGGGATCCTTGAAAATCCCTCTGTTGAGTTTACTCTCTTCACCCAGGGTTTGTCAAGACTTCATATTCCTTCCTTTTTGCACCTATCTTCCATGAGTAATGCATATTTTTAAATACTTTTTTACATTTACCCCATTGGGATAGGTGGAGGGTACATTCTTGATGGGTGTGCCACAAGTGCTACTGGGATATGAGTGGGAATCACGGACACATGTCCACAGTGTGGCATCTCCAACTGGGCTCCCTGCATCTCCAATGGAAGGAGGAAGTGGCACAAGTCAAGACATTACCATGTCACTGTTCATAACTCTGAATCCTCCTGTTGCTATGCCTTTCAAGAAACATGATGTAAGATTAGTAATCCATTCCATTATTTGATGGTTAATGGCTGTTAAATCTATTTTCACCTTTTCTGCTGATATTTTCAGGGAAAATATCCAAGTGAGGAACCCCCAGCCTTGATATCTGCTGCTTTCAGTACTGAGAAGTATTATAATGAGAGATTTCCTGGTCGACTTATCAAACTTCTAGTTATGGACATCACCTGCAAATCCATGTTTGTAACTCGTTATGTCTCTCCTCTTCCCCCACCTGAGCAAGTTCTGCATCAGAGTGATGCACGCACATCTGATGAACGTGTTGCATATTATGTGTCTCTGATTCCTGTGACACGAAGCCTTTTTGCACAGAACACAGACTGTGAGATGTGGATGGCATCTGAGGTGATTTTCTTTCTCTCCCTGTTCAAGGTAGGCTAAGATCAAGCAGGTTTCAAGAGTCAGTTTGACTTTTCATAGCACTTCATGTCGATGTTGAATGGAGATGTGAAAGAACATGCCCTTCTACTGACCAACTATTTTCTGCACATGGGGAAAATTGCTTGGCTATCGATTGGACATGGTCAGCTGAATGGACACACTGCCTTTGTTGTAACACAGGAAGACTTGGATTATTTTGTGTGGGTCCCTGAAACAGGACAGCATTTTAGTTACAAGGATCCTTTTTGTCCAATGACAAAAGCTTGGTGTCTCATCAATGCAGACAATGTAAGGGATGGAATGCCTCAGTATGAATCAAACTTACTTTTTGAGGGTATCTAACCTGAAAAGGAACTTCTCTATGCTAGGTATGGATGAACATCCAGCCATATCAATCTGATAAGCCTGGTTTCCTGGTCCTTGATGTCAACAATGCATCTTGTTGGGAGCCATTCTTTGGGAAGAGCTACTTCCTTCCACGAGGGACACTTGTAACTGTTCAAAATCCTTTCACCTACAACCCAATTGATGTGAGCTTGGCTAGTGAGCTTCAGAACCTCATTGAAAACCGCCTGAAGGACACCTTTATGAGCTGGAGGAAAAGATTTAGGCATGTTCATGCAACAATACTAGCTTTGAACTCTGGTGCAGTTACATGTTGAAAGAAAGGGAGTCAAACAATGATAGCATTGCTTTTGTATTTTGCTAGAACTCCCTGGAATCGACATTGCACTGCCATCCTACGGTCTCTGTTACCTCACCTGGAGCAGCAAAGAGGAAGTCTTGAGGAGCATCTGTCTAAGCTTCATGATGTCCTTGGAGCATACAAGGTAATTGGTTCACCAATATATTATAACATCCATTTTTATCTTTACCATCCAAAGTCATGATTTGAGAGACAAAGAGGAGGAAAAACTAATGTCACCAGGGCTAATTTTTGGATCACAATCCAGATCAAACCAACATGCCAGTTCAAATTCAAATTGAGGGAAAATCTCTGGTCATTTGCAATTGTACAAAATTAAAACATGAATCAGTATTGAGGTGGCAATCAGAGAGGAAGTGGAAGAGATGAATTCATAGGAAAAAAATGCAGCTGTTGATTTGAATCAACAACTGCATTTTTTTCTGTGTGTCCTGTCACATTATGATCATAATGTGACAGGACACGTTTCCTGGGGAGCAGAAAGGACTTTCTCAATTGTGAGCCATGGATGCTCTTCCATTGGGATGGAAAGATAGGACAGATATCTTTAGCAAGCACCTGCTGTACATAGGTACATTTGCTGCAAAAGCTCGAGAGTCTCGGTGAATGATTTTCAGAGCTTCATCTTTGCCCTTTGCTCCAGTGCTGGCATTCCAGTAAAATCTGTCAAAAGTTACTGACCATGGTAATTTCTTTTTATCACCAACAGAGTTCCTTAAACGAAAGACCACTGACATTTTTGCTATGAGTTGCAAAGTGAACATAGTTGATGCCTGCAGAGTGGCCAACAATTTTGACGAGTGTATTTTTTTAGCTGTAGGGAAAGTTCCATTCCTTTTTGATCAGTCTAGTATAAATTGTATTTTAATTGTTTCCATGAAGTGTCTTCCTTCTCCCATGTGCTTCTCTAGTGAATTTTCATTGTAACATGGCATGCATTCATTGTGTGAATGATGACTTGAACAATAGTAGTATTCCAGAAAGGTCAAAGCAACTGCAAAGTTACATTCCAGTCCCAACATCAGGTCTATTCATTCCACTGCTGGTGCTCTCTTCAAAGGTTTCTACCAAGGCATTGAATAAGTAAATACCACTGATTTTAAATTAAAATATTTCCATTCTTACATTATTCTACCCTTGATATAATGCCACAGTTGGTCATACTGATTAAGGTGCAAAAATAAGGGTGGTGTTATACCAAATTAACCATTTTCAACAAAGACTAGCCAAAAGAATGAGTCCTAATTGAAGAGACATTCAATATTATCTCAATGATGTGCAGCCTTTCCTCCGTGTGACTCCCTTCACTTTCATTATTGACACTTATCCATTTTCAGTTCCAGACTTCTTTCAAGTCAGTGCCAATAGCTTTACTTTGGGAGAATGAATTTAGATGAAATTTTACAAGTCTCCTGGGAACATCTAAGGATTAGCAGATTGCATGTTGCAAGGAAATATCTCCAGTCAGTGATTGTAGGGATAAATGAATTCAAAGTTGAGGGTCTTTTTTTTGGCTTATCTTGTACATTACATATGCTCTATGTGCAAACCTCTCTGTAATTATAATTTGGGTGTGATTGTCACCTAATTACTTGTGTTGCATAAAAATATCAGCCTAAAACCTCATCAAAGAACAAACTGGACTTTAAAAGACCATTCCTGTAGTGAATTGCCTTTTAGCAACTCTTCATAGGTTTCACTGGGAAAATAATGTGGGGTATGGAGCTTGAAAGGGAGAGGAGGGGAATGCAACAAAATGCCAGGAGTTGGTCATTTGTGATAATACTGAGTGGGGCAGAAGAGAAGCTGGCATCCATGCCCACCAGTCAGCCATGTTCCCCTGAAAGTCTATCAATTTCATATGCATTTTGAAATAATGTTAGCCCTGAATGAATTTCTGAAAACCAAAAAAAAGTGAAATTCATCCTATTTGTGAGTTGTGGTGTTCAGAGTAGTAGGATTCCTGCCATAATTAATGAAAACTTTATTCTGGCATGGATGCACATTCAGGCAGTTGCAAGAGGAGCCTCACTTCTTTTAAAAGAAAGGAGGCTTGCTGAAACTAGGCCATGATGCTATTCTCCTGGTCAGCACTAATCAAAAAGGGTTATGTCTTTTGGGTTGAGAGATCTGAACGTGTGGAGATGTGGTATATGTTTTGGATATTCTGTACAGGTCTATGGTTTCCCTATACACTTCGGATACAAAGACATGGATGAAGTAATATCAGCTGTCCAAAGGACTGGAATCCATCTGCGAGAGGGTTCAGGTACTGAATTTTCCATTGCTACCTATGTTCACTCATATCCAGCTGGGGTCATGTCAGTATGGATCTACATTGCCAGCTTGGTAAGACGATGAGTTTTTGCAAAGAAATTGTGGGAGTGGTGTTTCATGCCATGAAGTTGTCTCAGGTTGCATTAAGCCTTGCACTTTGGTGATAATTATTCAAGGAGCAATTTGTACTGCCTTCTGTCCCATCTTATCTACAAGTTGAATGTCCTGAAATAGGGTTTTTTCAATCTCAAGTTTGATATTTCTTCACTTATGTATTCTAGTCATGGTAATGTTTAGTGTTCCTTACCTGGACAAATCTCTCTGCTATCAAGGTATTTTTCAGCTGGTATAGCCCTTTCATTTCCCTTGAGTGGTTCCTTTCATGCCACAATGACATGTTTCTATTTGGAAAGCTGTATTTACCTAGCTTTCCAACAACATGCAAGTTTCTGTCATCACAGAATAGGATGACAAGCTAAGGGAAAAAAGAAGAAAATACTAGCTCAAACAGGCACATGGAGTGTTTTTCTTTTTTTGAAAGGAATGTATCACTTCTAGAATGTCTGGTGTACCTTCAATTCTGTATTCTAGTCATGTCATAGTGATTATTCCAATACTAGTCATACAATTGATCTTGCCTTGACAGTTTGGTCTTACTTCTGTCTTAGAAGAATTATATACAGGATCTCACATTTCTAGTTTGGCACATTTCTTAATACATCTTATGACATGTATTGGATTGAAGTCAGAAAGCTGAATGAAGATTTTCAAAGATTCCATTTTTTATTCACACCATAAGTCACATTTTCAAACTGACTCCATAGATATATATCACAATTAGTTTATTTTTCTTTTGCTCCAATTGAGACTTCTCTACCAGTTGCCTTGAAAGTTCCATAGAAAATTCTAGTTATTGCTCCCTTTCCCTAGAAATGCCACACTCTTGGCCACATATCCCACTATGATGGAAGGCATTAGCAAAGAGAAAAGGAGATTATAAAAATGCCATGTGAGCACTTTGCATGATGGGTGAAATGCAAAAAAGAACTGAAGAACATGTTTTACAAAAAGTGTACTGTAAGAATAGGAAGTCATATTATAATTCATCAACAGCAGCAGAACAGCATGAGGCATTCACTGGTGGCACTGGTGATGAAGATTGGCAAAGGTAGGCCAACCTGCAAAAACTTACAATACAACTTTTTAGTCATAAAAAGCTCCTCAACTCAATGGAAATTTTCAGTTACATCATCACCAGTAGAGCCATAAAATAAGATATTTTAAATTTGCCATAAAATAGGGAAGAAATGCTCAGTGGAGTTTTGAACAGTCATATATATATATATATATATATATATATATATATATATATATATACCATAGTGACCGAAGAATAAATAGAAAATCCTTCCAAACCACTCTAGCTTACAGTTATTTTTTCTCTTCTGGATAATAAATTACAAGTTTGAGTCACAAGTCACAGTTCCAAGCAATTCAAACATACTATGGTAATGGGTCTATGAAGTGTTTGTGAAGAAAACTGACCAGTGGAATCAAGGTGTGAGATCATGCATTTATGCAAGCTGATGCTGCTATAAAAAGAAAAGGTTTCCAGGTGATGTTAGAGTTCATATATCCGTTCCATACTATTCAGATAATGCACAATTTCATAAATCCATTCAATCAGATGCTGCATTACAAACATTACATACAAATAGAATGGCCTTCATCTGGTCATACTCCTTGCAAGTATGAAGACCTATTTCTTCTTGATGGGTCAGCCAGATGGCAAACATATTTTTAAACTTTTCTTTATGGGATGATATGCAATTATTAAAAGTCCAAGACATTGAAACAGAGATACTCAGAGTGCTTGAACAGTGCAAATGCCTTCTATATCTGGTCAATATAAGGTGGATTTTATTGTACCATTATCTAGAGCAATAGTTTTCACATTCATTCACCCTTGAATTTATCCTTCTGTTCTTCACATCATCCATGAGGAAAAGGAACACTCCCCTCAATTGAAGAAAATCTATATTTAGACTAGTGATAGGATCACAAGCATTGGGCCTCAGAATGTAGTATTTAACATGTATTGACCATTTCCTTTAGCACTCATGCTTCGATGGGGAATGGAAGGAGTAGATGCCTTCCATAAGTCATAGGTGATGCAGCATTAGAAAAAGGGACCTATGCAGCCAAGCATACTTTTTGCACTTCCTAGTAGTAGTTGGGATGCTCTCTATTTGGGAAATTCAAATTAAATTTTATCAATGTTATCTCAAAAGAGGTACAAGTAAAATTTTGTAGTATGGTTGATGTGACCAGGAAATCAATTTTTGGTGCACACAAGAGTTCCACATGGAACTTTGGAAGTATTTATCTTTAAACTAAGAAATGTCCCAGTTAGACCCTTTTTTTGTGCTGTCACATATGGAGAAAAATTTTCCCTTTCATATGAATGAGACAACCTGACATTGTTTCCTCTTTTCCACATGGAGAAACTGTTCATGGGTATAACAATTTCTCAAGTTATAATCTGTAATCTACAAAAAATTTAAATACTGCATAATTGCCACTCCATAGCAGATTCCAAGAAGCAAAACCTTCCCTACACTTTCAAGAGAAAACATTAAAATGCTTTAGATCAGGATTTGTACTAGATAAGGTTTTTAGAACAACCTTAACATAGCAAATTTTTTAATAATATACATTAACTTAGTTCCTGAGGAATCACATGAAACTTCACATTCAATTCATACGAAGAGCACCATGATTCAAATATCTGAAACTTTCTGTCAAAACAGTATGTCCCACTACTATGGGAATGTTCTTTGCTGGATCTTAGCCCTAAATACATAATAGAGAAAGTTTCAACAGATAAACCAAAACATGCAGTTGTAGCAACTGCCCATGATGCATGAGCCTGCCCCAAACAACATGACACTAGCAGGCAATCACATGATGTTCAGCATTCAAGCTGAATATTTGTCTGAGATGTGTTTCAGGACATCAATCAAATTCTCCAAACCGAAGATGAAACCTGAATCAGGTCCAATATGAAGACTACTGTCATCCTGGAATCCTTCATAAGTGGCATGGGCAAAGTCAATCATGCGGACATCCACCAAGATTCCCACATCTGAGTGACTGGAATCATAGCTGTCTCGAGAATCTTCTGATGAGGAGAGGCCATGTGGATCATCTTTACCTTCATATATGATCAGGAGAGAGCTGGTGTAGAAGCGGAATGTCTGTAGAGATTCCAGAACATTCTTGAGAGATTCCAATCTTTCCAGCATGGCAGGAATGAGGTCCAAACGGAGACGTTCACCATTATTCAGATACTGACATAGGGCTTCTTCAAATCCTTCCACAGATAGAGCCCTACCAAAATACTTGTTTCGGCACAAAAATTGCTCTAATTTCACATCATAAACCTGCAATATGAAAAGTCCCCCAGTTTCATAACACTCATGGCCCCAAGTACTTCATAAAGTATGATCTTATACCTGCATGCCATAGATACGAACTCCAATCTTCCCAGAAGTCGTGGAGGCAACTTTAGCTGTTTTGCTGGCTTTCTTTGACTGGCTTGCATCATCTCCATATTGCCGTGTGCCCATCTTGAGATCCACCACACATGGATGGGTGAACTTTGATGTGAGATTCTCCAAGAGTAAAAAGGCTAAACATGTTAGTTAAGGAAAACTCAAGCAAGTTAATATGGGCCTAGACATTTCAAAAGTCACATATTCTCCATACCAATTTGCCTATGCTTACAAGTATCTTCAAGTTCCAAGATATGGATTGACATGTATATCTAATGGACTTCCAGTACAACAGCCCAATCCAAATTGACTTGCATGGATAGCTTCCAGATCAAGAGAGCAAGAAATTCAGCAATGCCTACCAGTCAGAAAATTCTAACTTGGAACAAGGCATTCATTAACTCTTCACCAATCTTCAGGGTAACTTTTGACTGTTGTGCACATGCAATGCAAAACTGCCCAAGATTCTTCTATGTATTCTTCTGAATATTTTTTGTATTATTGTGCACTAGATAGAGTAGATAATGTAATTCTAGCAAAATAGATAATTTCTTCAAAAGACAAATGGTAGAATATTATTTGTTATTGTCCCACACAAAAGAAATAATTCCTCCTGCATTCCTCCATGTTTCACCAATGCTGTTCCTGTGTTTTATGTCACACAGTTGAAACTTGAAAAAAAAAAATTACTGCACCTTTCATTCAGGAGTGTCAAATATTAAGCTCATGCAATTTTCCATATTGGAGATTTAAGTAATGTGATTCAATATGAATGTCAGACATCCCTATGATTAGCTGGATAAGAATTGACTCTTCAAATGATACAAATGAGGGAACTTGATCATGAAAGCATGAAAGGAGTGAAACTCCTTGCAGCTAACATAAAAATGTTTTCTAGGATGACAGTCCAGTCCTTCACATAAATAACGCAAATGAGGGAACTTACCTTATCACAAACCATGATGCACCCAAAAAAAAGTAGGCATAAGTATGAAGCAATATACTTTATGACTTAAGACATAAAGAGCAGAATTTCACCATCAATGGAGACATCCTGTCCTAAGATAGTTTGCTTTACTTTATTTTTGAAGGTAAAGTGATGCATATAAAAGGTAAAAGATTTCCTATCTGAACTGTCAGCTTGAGTTAGAATAAATAGCAATTTTCCATCAAGGATAAATATTGAATTTATTTCTGATGAAAGCCTTATGGCCCAGTTTTCCCCCTATATGGTCTCTTTCCAAATCTAATAGCACATACTTCCTCTGAATTGAAAACCCAAATCAAACAAGACACTAGCAGTAGCTGCTCTGAATTTCTCTGAGTGAAAATGTGGTTCCAAGAAGTATAGCAACATGGATGTGCCACCTTTAGAGAAATTTCAACATACGATTATGTACTTTCTGTCTACCCAGGGAATTATTTCCATAATTGCTTTGTACACCTATATAACTTTGAGGGAAGCTTGACAAGGCTTATAAAGGAATGTTCTCTGTGGAATTTCCCATGGGTTCCTGAAATGCCACCCTTATTGTTTTACTCTTGCAGAAGTTTGTACAATGGGACCACTAGACCCATGGTGTCCAATATGTTCGCCACTCGCCACATTTTACTTTGCATATTACTGTGTATCAGTATGGATTGATGATGGTTTACAACCTCATACCTACTTTCAAAAGATTGTGCATTCTTATTAATAGTGCATACATTTTGTATAATGTGGCGAATATGGTGACCTGATCGCCACGGGTTTGGTGAGCATCGAAATCCTATCGGACACCAATGCATATTGGCCATTGCTATATAACCATGCATGTTATATTTGGATTGGTATATTTCTGCTTAAAAGCCAAGTATAAAAGCATTAGCCAATATCCAGTAACAAATGCGATACTGATGCAACATACATTACAGTGCTTATCCAATGAGTTCAGTCCCTCTGAATTTGATGAGATGGTGCAATATGAGTGATATGTTTTTAATCACATACTGCAGTCTCCCAGGGCAAACTGGTGCTCTCAGGAAACAACTCACATACTAGTCATTCCACCTCAAGTGGAGAAAACGTAAGAGGTTTAGTGCTTAATCGTGTCATAATTCTGTGAAATTTGGCGTGCAAAGATAATAAATTCAGAATAACATCTATTCAAAATCTATTTGAAATTTGACCCTGGGGCAAAAAAATTACCTGGTTATAACTTCTTTTCTTTTGTTCCAGGGAGGTAATTGATAGTTCTAATTAACCCTCAGGTCTGAGTGACTCCAAGTTTAAAATGCTGCAGATACTAGTGAAAATTTCCTATTTTAATCTTGAATTTTAACATTAGTAAATTACTGCATAAACTTTTGTCCGATCATTGAAATTGCAATTTTGGCGAGCGTGAGTTGCCCAAAGTTGTCGTTCACAAAATATTTACGAAAACTCCCATGAGGTCTCTGATACCTCAGAATTCGGCTTGAGAGTTAGTGCTGAAAAACAGGAGTCAATATATTCAGATTTAATTAATATTTACATTCAACTTTGTCAATTTAACCTTTAAAAATAATTTAAAATTTGACAATTTCAACCTGTGAGGGAATTACGTTATCTGTCTCAAATTTGAAATGTAGGTATTCCCACAATTTTTCACTTTCAAATAGGAAAATTGGGAATTTTCATTACTTTTGACCATGTTTAACATATGGGAAACGTGTTAGAGGAAGCTTATACACTACCTGAACGCTCTTTTCAGGCTCCTAAAGAGGCTGGCATAAAGTCCATCTCCCTCCCCCTGCAAATTAGGGGTCCCAATTGTTAACCTACTTTTACTCTAACCGGTCACTAAAAGTTAGCTTCCATTAACCACCACGATACATCCCCCCTCCAAAGCCTCCGACAATAAGAAAAGGAAGTGTTTCCCAAGCTGGGAAACGAAAGAGCATTATTGACGCGAAAAAAAAGTAGTATGGGGCTTTTTTTTCTTAATCATTTGTTCTTCCCACGATTCCTTCTCCGTGTGTGTATTTTTTTAATCCTCTTTATAGGCGGAGAAACTTAAACAATTCCGATTTTCACTCCCGGTTGTGCTACCGTCAGGGTAGACTGGCGACCAAGCCCCCCCCGCAACCCCCCCTATAATGCAAACCAAGGGATCCCCGCACCGGGAGCTGGGGCTCTTTGGTCTGGGGGCTCCCCGGTATCATGGTGAGTCAGTCCGACCCTGGCTACCGTCTTAAAAAATGTTTTACATTTGTTCTCTTAATCGATATAGAGTTGTCCTTTTTTTCTTGTAAAAACTAGGCCTTTACCTAGTCACAATTGGTAAGGTGACCAACGTCCCGATTTAGGCAGGACAGTCCCACTTTCAGACCACATGTCTCGGTGTCCCCCGATGAAGTAAGCTGACCGCCCAAATGTCCCGCTTCCGGTAAATGTCGAAGAGAGAATGACATGTCGGTAGAATTTCTTCTTTGCGAGTTTCAGAACTTCTCTTTAAAAAAAAAATCACCTCGAACTAAACATAGCAAATATAATGATTGTGCATAGCATACCTAGTGTCTTTTTTTTTATCCATGACAACGGCGTAAATATAAAATAGCAATGCGAATTCGGATAACCAAACAGCCAAGGAGCCTAAAAACATGCTAGCTCTTGCCAGCAGGCACCTGCTCATGCGCAATGCAGACGGTGAGGCCGGCCTCCCTGCTATCGTATACTTTTAATATTCCGTGAGCAATGTGATACCCTTATGAGCCAGGGGAAGCCTCCAGGCTCTGGCCTCGCATGTGAGCAGAAGTGAACTTTCAGTGATCAGACTTTGCTCGTTTTGCGATTATTGAGAACGAATCCAATGGTTCTCTGATTTCTCTCAGATACTAGCTGCGGGGTGCAACGGAAAATGTATTTAGTAACATGGGGTCCCTCTACAACTTTGTACTGACCCCCCAAAATGTTGACTCCTTTGGGGGGTTTGTAGTAGTGAATCGGCTTAATATGTACTAAATAAGGTACCCCGGGGGGTCAGAATTTTGAAACGCCACTTAGCCTATGACCATCCCCGGACTAAATGAGGAAGCCATCCAAAGTTTGGTCAGACTGGGATCAGAGCCGTGGCCATGCATAAAGGACAGACACACAAACACTGAAATATAATAGTAATAGATTTGATATCTTAATGGAATTTTCTAATTGTATGGGAAAGTGCTTCCTTAGAGCTTTTGAGAAGGCCACGCCTCCCTCTTGTGGAAAATGCACAGCCTCTGTATAGGTTGAACCCAGTGGCGTACTTTGGCTGAAGGGTCGGGGGGGCAAGACAACAGAGCGGGGGCGCCAAACCCCACCCGAGTGATATCAGGTGAGAAAATTATTTCCTCCAAGGGGGCGCCAGAGGGGGCGGCTGCCTCCTCTACCCCCCTGTAAAATATGCCACTGGTTGAACCCTTAGTAAGTAGAATGCTGGAACCACAATGGCGCAGCCAAGGGGGGGGGGGGTTTCAGGGGGTCTGAACCCCCTCTAATCCCTGCTCATGAGAATGAGGCTAGAAAGGTGCAAAGATGGGAGCGAAGAAGCACATGTGACGCTGCTGAATTTTTTTCTGAAAACAGGACGATCCGGATGAAAATAATGAAAAACGTACAGGTTAACAAATTTCCGGTTGCATGTCTGCGCAGTGAAATCTGGGCTGAATCCCGAAATTAATTCCGTTCATCTTTAGCTTTGTTTCAGATATCGAATGTGCTTGTATCATTTATTGTTTTCTCAATTTCAAGAAATTTTTATTCGTTTCATTTTCTATGTTCGCATATGTTCGACGTCGTTTCGCGTATTTGTTTTGAATATACCTCTTCTGACGATTTGATAACGCCTTCGTGCATTCGGAGACATTTGAAAGACAGGTCATAAGAACTTTTCCCAAATTCTACCCCCCCACCCCCTACCGTGGAGGCACAAATAATTAAATAACAGTTCTAATTCGTGTTTCGACAATAATAAATATAATCGTCGGTGCAACAAATACATTCATATTCTTTAAGAGGCAAGGGGAAGTACTTATTGGGTGTCCCACTTTCGCGACACAGAAATCGGGTCACCTAAACAATTGGCCGGTGCCGATGGTGACATGTTGATGAGTTGTATAAATTATTTATTCAAACAGGCCTATTAGGAAACCACCCTCTATTTTTTTTTTAGGGTTGTCACGATGACTTTAAAAAAACAGCGATGCATCGATAATGAGAGGGGGATTTCTGCCAAATCTGTCATCTCTCATCGCGATCGGGCGTTCCGTCGTTCATTGCTTCGATCGGGGTGGTGGCCTCTTTCTGACTTCCGTCACCTCTCTTTCGTGATCGCGGTGGTGTGTGCGCGCGACCGTCTCGATGGGTGATGAACCTATCGATAGTGACCGATATATTGATCAATGCATAGTGACATCCCTACTTTCCTTCCCTACTGTTGTCGAGCCGCATTCAAGCACATAGTATGTCGTCCTCCTTTGGACATTGGTAGCTTGCCAACCTAAAGATGGCCGATGGTGCCATATCGACGGATGATACCGGTGGATGTCGATGCATTGGTACAGCCGTTGTAATAGTCGGTCACTTCCTGTCTCATTCTTGTAGTATCATCTGGGCTCAGAAGGGGTGTCAGGGAAGGCTAGTTCTTTTTGGTTCTTGCTAATGCTACCATCTTAACCAGGAATTAGGACCTTACTCCAGACCAACACCCAGATAGGTTAGTCACCCAGTTGCACAGCTGACCTCTGGAACTCTTAGTCTGGAGGGAGAGGAAGAGGGACTGGTAGCTCGCCTTTATCGTACGAATGGGGCGTATGCGGTATCGGCACATCCCTAATAATTATGTATAATTAATATGAGTAGCTGCATGTAAAAATATAAACTCTAATCCCCATTTCCTTCAGCTTTAATTTAATTTAACTTGAGAAATTCTCTTTTAAGACAAAAATGCAAGAACGTTAGTTTCTGAGGACTGGCGGTAATTGTTGGCCACTGAGCCGAATTATAAACCCACCCTATCTCGAGGCCACATTGGATAATAGAGGCCCAAAATTCTGCTGGCACGAACTTCTTAGCAATTCCTTTCACATGCCAAATTTAATTTAATTCCATGATCATGAGCAAAACCTTACAGATTTTTCCACACTTAATGCTAATCTTCAAGATGTTATAAAATTTGAGACAAAAAATCTTTCATTTTTATACACAATAGGAAGACCCTTGGAAAGTATTTTCAGGTAATGTAAAGATAAACTCTCCATCATGTTTCCTACATGGTCAAAGGTCTCGAAAATGCTCAATTTTCCAATTTAAAAGTGAAAACATTGTAGGAATCGAAACATATCATCAGTTTTTGTATTGGTTAAAATTGATTAATATTTTAAATCTCAAATTCCACACGGGTGTCATAGGGAATCACAAACTGACTATTTATCAATTGACTTATTAATTATTTAAGATTAAAAAAAAATTAAAATATAAACTAATTTGTATCTATGTTTTGCCTTTCAGCTTTAATGTTAATTTATATGTACGAGGGGCATTCAGAAATTCTAGGAATGATTTATTCATCACCATTATACAGTGACTTTTCAACATAGTCCCCCGAGTTCGACGCACTTCTTCCAGCGTGGAATCAGTTTCCTTAGACTGTCAGGAAAAAAATTGGAGTGTTTCTGAACCACCTGTTCAGTGCAGCTTTCATTGCACTGAGGGAATCAAAACGTACTCCTCGCAGAGGCTTCTTCATCTCGCTGAAGAGGTGGTAGTCATTTCGAGCAAGATCTAGCGAGTAGGGCGGATGTGGGAGCAATTCCCTCCTCAATTCTATGACTGCTCTAGTTAAGCGCGCGGTGTGGGGCCTTGCATTGTCCTGCTGAAGAAGTGGCCGTGAATGCAACTTCAATAAGTCTGTTGAAGAGGGCCAAAGAGCGGATTAGAACAGTCTTCTGCATTCATTGTGGTACCTTTTGGTAGGTAGTCGATCATTATTATCCCTTTGCAATCCCAGAAATCCGTAATCATAACCTTCCCCAAAGAGGGAACAGTTCGAGTCTTCAAAGGAGGTCCTCCTTCAGATCGGCGCCACTCCTCAAGATTGTGATTTTGTCTCGGGATTGAAGAAGGGAAGCCACGTCTCATCTACAGTGATAATACAGTTGAAAAAACTCTCTTCGTATTCTTGGCTAAGTTCAGGCAGCTCTCGACTCGTTTCCATTCGATCAACCTTCTGTTAAGGCCCCAACATGTGAGCCACCCATCTGGCAGAAACCTTCGTCATACCGAGATGTTCATGGAGAATCTCATGAGCCTTGCCGGTGCTGACCCCTAGGGTAGTAGCAAGCTCCTGAACGGTAACTCGTTGATCTTTCATTAAAATATTTTCCGCAGCGTGAATTTTTTCATCGGTAGTAGCCGTTTGAAGACGACCACTGCGAGGGTCGTCTTCTAAGACCTGGCGACCATCCTTAAACCACTCCAGCCATCGGTAAACAGTACTCTTCGATTCTGCAGATTCTCCAAAGACAGCCTGCAGCCTCTGAACAGCCTCAGATCCGCGTGCACCTTCTCTCCACAAAAAAAATCGCTTACAGAGCTTTCATAGTGTCTTCCATGGCTTCGAAAAATACATCTGAACCGAGATGAATAACTCTGCTCAGGAGATTATTCGGGTAACAATGCTGAATTCAATAATAATCATTGTAAGCCTTTATCCAAAACGTCTGATCAGAATAGGTTATTAAATAGCTTGATTTCCTTTTGTACAGTACATTGACGGAATTCCCAGAACTTTCTGAACGTCCCTCGTCATTTAAAAAATTATCTTGGACAAAAACCAAGAAAGTCAGCACCTGGAGTTCATTTTTTGCCCTAGGGCTGAATTTTAGATTCTTGGCCAGTTTCATATAGAGGTCTAATATTTTTTGCTGAGTACCATTCTCAAAACAGTACATTTGCAAGCCAAATTCAGCAGAATTATAAGATTGATAAAGACATATAATTGGCACAATAGAGTTAGAATGACTGAACCATATGCACAAACACTTCTGTAAGCTTGGGATAGAACCGTTTCCCAAGGTTGCAAAGTCCAATGTGTCTGAAAACCAAAAAGTCATGATTGAAATTCCCACCTAACTGCTTTGGCTAAGGTGGAAATACAAGAGAAGGGTAATTTAACTGCAAATTAAGATGAATATGAAATTTGACTGTGCTTTCAGTTAAACCCATATAGAAATTTAATTTTACTGAAGCTTACTTTTGAGTATGCAATAGTTGGATATTGGTACAGTTACATTTTGGATAGCCATGCTGCCAATTCTTTCTATTAATTCCTTAACATGAAAGACGGGGTTTTTTGGATTATTCACTGACTGCAGTAGCTGAACAACAGGGGAGTGCACAGTGCCAATGTAGCCATGAAATACTTTTATATTCAATGAAACCTCTATATAACTGAACAATAACAGGATCCACCTCACCCACTCCTTGATCTTTGAAAGATTCATTCCAAACATTGTAAGAGTTCCATTCCATCTCCCCATTCCTTTTCTTTGTGTTTATGTTCTACCTCCAGAGGTCTTAGAATACAAAGGCACCAATATTTTTTTCACTTTCATAAGACTTTAATTACAAACAGGTCAGTTAACTTCATCTCCTTTTTTTTCTAAGTCAATTTTTGCTGGAAATTTGTTTTCAGAATGTAATTACATTATGAAAACAGCTTCTACTTCAGTTACAGTTAGAATTAGCTACCTTGAAATCCTGAGTTGCTAGCCTAAATAAAATGGTTCAAGTTATAGAGCATTCAAAATCAGAGGTTGACAAAGTATGATTTTATTTCTCTGTAGCATTTGACCTGCAGATCTGATCTAGCAGAAATTTGACATTGAATTTGAGACCAGGAGAACTTCATCTGCCAAACTTTGTAAAAGTATAAAATGCATGGTTAAATTTTGCAATATTTTTAGATGATTTATATTGGAATGACCCAATACCCAATTGGACCTCAGGGTGAAGAGATTTTGATCATAAAAATGCAACAAAGATAAACTATGGAATGATTATGCCAGATCTGAATCGAAACTTTGATCATGAACCTTGAAGTGATATCTGAGAATGAACATTCACTGGAAGAGGATTAGAATCTTGGAAGGCAATGTAAGCATTTTAATGAATTGGATCAGAAATTGAAAACTTCTGAACCAACAGAAAAGTAGCCACTCAGTAGCCACAGTAGCCATGCATTACATAACATTCTGAGTAGCCCTGGACATTGGAGAGACAGGAGGGAGTATCGATTAGCAGCAAGTATGAACCACTTTAAATAGAATGAAGAGTACCTTGCTGCTTATATATACCAATATGCAACAAGTATGAAACTCACTGGGAAACATTGAAATGAATGAGGAATTAACATTTTTTGGGAAATGCATACTCATAGAATATAGGTACTTGCCAAATGAAGTGCTTGTTACAGGCTCTCAATATTGTTATAAATTACATAAAACTCATATTTTACCAGCAATACCCCAATAGTCAGCACCAAATGACTGTGTGCATGAATAAGCCAAGATTGAATACAGAAGAGGAAGAAGAGCAATAGGAAGAAACTGACTCAAGCAAGGACACCAAGAAAAATGTTTTAATTATGTCTAGGCAATAGGATCATGGAGGTCCATATCCATGGTGGAAGAGGAACCCAAGGACTATGAGGGAACAATTAGACCATGAAGTAAAATCCTATTTATTTAACATTACAAGACAGGAAATTGGAGAAAAAGAGAATGAAGAAAATTGGAGGCAGGAGTCAAATCAGAGACCAGAGCCACTTTTTACAGCAACAGTGAGAATGAAATGCAATCTCAGAGCAAGCCTACACATCAGAGACTACTACTGCAGTCCCAAGTATTTATTATCTCACATAGCAGTAATTCTTAATCTTCAGCTGCTCAGATGACAGCTTCTGTTACCAATGCTCCATCTCCTTTCTCCAGTATCCAGCTGGACTTCAGAAGCACTAGCTTGATTGAATTTTTATACACCTGAAGTACCATCATGATGACAGAAGATTCTCCTGGATGGGTTCTTGCACTATCATCTCCATCAATTCAACTCAATGCATAAATCCATGAATTTTGGTGAAAGCATTACCAGGGAGGGGCAAGTTACATATTAAAAGCACCTTGTTATATTTACAGTTCCGTATTCATAGTTCCCTTCTTGTTACTTTTAAATTCTTAATATTATGTCAACTTGCCTAATTCTAAATGTATGAATAAATAAATCCATGAAAATCAAACAATAATGGATACTTTATTCTGTTACTCTGTCACCACTGGCGATGATGGACCTTCACTTCAGGAAAACAGCATGCTTTAATTAGTTCACATCTTCTTCCTCTTCCTCATCCAGTTGTAAAAAGTTTACAATTCTCATAGAGTCTGTGGATTAGCTAACTGATGACAAAGGTTATCTTTTGTAATGACATTAATATACACAACAGAATATCTACTTTTACTTCATCTTGCAAAATGGAATGATTATCAGCACCTGTTCCTATCAAATTGATGTACAGTGTTTTCCACTTGAGCTAGACAATTTTTCACATTACTCAGACACACGTGCATGGGGCATTCATCCCATGCATGTGAACATTCATGTGCATGGGACGTTCCTCACACAAGTGTCAAAGTCAAGTGAAAAAGTGTCTAACTGAAGTGAAAAACACTGTAGAAAATGTAATAACATGTTAATACCCAAACCTCATCATTTCATCAGAATCCCACAGGAAACTTGAAGACAATGGATTTATACTTCTTGTTCATAAGGGATGAAAGTGATGGATGCAAGAGACCTTATGTTTTCACTTTTTTTTTTAATTTCTTCAACAAGGAGGGGCTTCATTTTATCACCTCACTAAGAAAAAAAGAGCCAAAAAAACATAAAGAAAACAAATTGCAATAATTTTTTATTAGGCCTACCCTAATTTATGACTTGATCAGAGTTTTAAAAACATGAATGCAGATAAACTTAGGAGTAGCAGTATAATCTTGGAGGGCAGTGCAGGGCCAGGGTTGGTTGTGAGATGATGTGGCATCCAGTTCAACATTCAAAGTTTCTCAGATGACCAACCATGTAAATGTGCATACAAAATTTTGCTTCAAAATCTATATTTATATGAACTCTATAATAATAAAAATTGCAGGCAGAAACCTGTTCAATTGTGTTTGCACATGAATTCCTGCTGCAATAAAATCAACATTTATGGAATCATCACAAAAGTAAGAACACATTGACAGGAAGGAAAAAAAGTGACCTTTTTCTTTTAGGATAAGAGAGCCACAAAAAGAAATTGATACAGTTCCAGCATTCACTTATTCATCACAGAAAAGCAGAGCATGCCCATGACATATTAGTAGGTTCATTTTGAAAGAAGATGAATTCATATAAGCACCGTACTGCTTGGATTGCTTATGTCATCATCTCTCCTGTTCTCTCCATCCATCTGTATATCTTCACCTTAGGCACCAAAAGCACTACACAATATGTTCTCTGACCAAAGATATTTAAATTTAAATATTTTCCAAAAAGAGGAACATTTCCTAATATATGAAATGAAAATGAAAAGGATACATTGACGGCATTCATTGGTATTTTTGGAAGCCAACTTCAAGAGGTTATCTCTATGACACTTCAAGACCCAAGGGTTATGATTTGCTGACACAGAAGCATGATTCCATTGGTCTAGTTCCTGAAACTGGAAGGTTTCTGCATTGTTTTCCATCTCAATGCTGCCAGACTTCCTCAGACGAATCCTAAGGGGAATAGTGCATAGTGGTTTCTTGCTTTAGCTATGGTATTGCAGGCTCAGACATTCCCTATCTCTTGATTGCTCCTAGCAGATGCCATGGAACCACTTCACCATGTCTCTCTCCCCTTGCAAGCCTATCCATATTCACCTTCATTCTGCAGTCTGCCCTCTGGGAATGAAGTCCGTTGTTCTCTAACTTAACGTCTCCCCAATTATAACTGCCCATTGTGGGAATGAAATGGTTATTGCCCAAGATATGATTTACAACAAAAAAAAGGGTGCCCTGCCAAAGTTGAGCTCAAACCCACCTCTTGGAGAACATACAGGATCAAAATGACTATCCATAAAGCTATCACAACACAGGGAGAACTGCCATGCATAAGACATACATGCACTGCACTGCTTATATATAGCCTGTCCTGAAGCCCTGGCAAGCAATTTCTGACTAAAACACTAATTCTCTCCCTCACTTTCTCCCCCCACATGAGCTGGCATACAATTATTTTTGAAAAACCAAAACAAAAACATCTATTGTCTCTCTGGCAGCAAAAAGGTACACTTACTTGAACTCAAGGACAAAAGATTTTATGTACAGGGTGAGCCATTTATATTCTGCTACTTATTTGACACATTTATTTTTGTAATAAATCAGGACTGAACAAAGTAATGCAAGTTGTTTTTATATCAAAGTGAACCACAAATATGGGAAATTGTCATGCTATCACAGGTCTACACCTTAAAAATCACATTCTTCAAATGCTGTCCTTCACAATTTATGCATTCCCTGGATCGAACCACTACATTGTTCATTACCGTCCTCAGTGTGTCGTCACCAATAACAGATATGGCTTCATTAATTCTGATTTTAAGTTCATCTTTACTTCTGGGATGTGTCTTGTAAACTTTGCTCTTCAATAATCCTCAGAGAAAAAATCCAGTGCAGACAGGTCTAGGGATCAGGGTGGCCATAAAACAGTACTGAACCAAGAAATTATCCTTTCCCCAAACTGTTGCCTAAAACATTCCATAACATCTCAGGTAGTGTGGCATGTTGCATGTATCTTGCTGAAACCATATGTTTTCTATCATGTTTCCACAGGGTAATTCAGGAATAAAAAAGTTATTCTAAATTTGTGTCTGAATGCAATGAATTCCACAACAGAGCCATATTTAAAATAGAGTTCCACAATTTTTACTCATGTTGGCACATCCCAATATTCCATCATTCAAATTTCCAAGACTTTACCTGTAACATAGAAAAAAATTCATTCAAATTTACAGCTATTCCTTAGAAATTTAAAATAAAAATGTGTCATATATAAATGGCCCAACCTGTATAATGTGTGTGTCCTTTCTTTTCTCTTTATCCTTTATAAAACAGCATCTTTTACTGAAAATAAACAAACAAACCATATTTCTCTTTTAATTCTTTCTGAGGACAATAAAAAAAATGCATTTATTGCTTCCTGTGATTATTTTAGGGTTGCATGTACCTATTAGGCTATGGAAAATATCTGTAATTTTTTTTTAATATCCACCATTTATTAATTTCTCACAAATGCTGCTAGAGTTAGGAAATATTCACACCCAGCACCAGATGTTGAAATGATTTCTTTTGAATATTGGTAATAACAGGCTACACTTGTTATTGTTCAAAAGGAAAGCAAATATTGACTGAATGAAATACTCACTTTTTATATCATGATTTTCAGGCCTATACTAATGACTACTTTTGGAAGTTGAACTCACCGCTTCTGTGAGGCATTGTTCTTGAGACTAGTGATTGCTTGACTCTCATTTCGAGGGACAGCTGTGAGAGCAATGTATCCCTTCTCATCTTCCCTACAATCAACTTCTGTGACTCCCTTGCATTCTGCTGTGAAGGGCCTCATCACATCTGGCAGTGATTCATAGAAGCGTAATTCCCTCTCAATAAGAGGCTTACAGACAGTGAAATTATCCAAGCACATCATAGATGAGTGCCCACCAACTTGATGCATGAAAGGCTCGAGCTGAGGGGAGAAAAAAAAAGAGGAAACTATAATCTTTAAAATTGGCTTCATATGGCCACAAGCCCTCCAAATGAAGTTACTTTTGGGCTGATATAAGGAATCTAGAGAAAGCCAGGACCAGTTTTATGTTTCATCTCTGAAAATTGATATTTTCCTCTGCTTCTGGGCCCCTCTAGATACCTGCTTTGCCCATTGTGCTCTATGGAGGAATCTAGAGAGCACATTCTTCTATGGTGTGAAGAGTTGGAGGATGTTCGTTATCATTTTGATTTTTTAAAACTAAAGGACCCTTCAAGGACAGCAGAAACAATAATACTAAGTGCTCCACTATGTGACCTTTGTTTTTGCATATTGTATTTAGCAAAAGAAAGCAAAAAGTCTCAGAGGCTACTTTGTGGATGTAAAATGAGATTAATAAATGAATGAATCCAAAAATCCTCTCAAGGAAAAATATAAATAAAAAATGTAGGATAAAGAAACTGATGATGAAGGATGAAGATCTAGACGCAATCTTTGTCAAGAAGTGTTCAGCATACCCACAGAAAGGAGTTTTTGGTTTTTCATTCTTGGTTTTCAGCTCTTTTTTTGACTTTGAAGCCATGACACAGACCCAAACTTCTACCTCCCCCCACTTCCTTTCTTTTTCTTCTTCTTTCCCTTGTTTGCTCTTTCTGCATCTTCTTACATGCAGAAATGCCGATTGGGTGCCTTGGCATGTTTGGCAAATAAATATATTTTATATATATTCAAAGTCACTTTCCTTATAGCTCTGGCTCTGCCTATAGCATTGCAAGTGATGTGAAATGATTGACATGGATTGAGATTCATAAGCTGACTTTACCAGATACTTCTTTTACCCTTGAGCTGGACCTTCAGCTACAGCTACCCATATACGTATGGCTGGACTAAAGTAATAAAGGTATGAGATGCAGTATACATCACTGCTAACTGCTGCATAAACCTATGCTGAAAGGGAGCTGTTATTTTTATGCATTTCCCATTGGCAAGGCATGATGGCCCAGAGGGAATGCATGGAGCTCTGTGCACAGGGAACAAGCTCATATCCTATCAACATGTTTTGCTTTTTCTCATCTACTTCTTTCTTGAATTCAAGAATCCGAGCCAAGAGGTGAAACAGAAGACAACATTTTGAGGAATCATAAATCAATTAGATTTGAAAACAGTTGTAACCACTCTCACTCTTTCAGCCCAAAGGCAAAATGGAAAACAACTTCCTTTGCCCACATGAAGTTAGGGAAGAGTTTAGGCTTACCATGATAGAAAATGCCAGTTAACCCTTTCCCTGGTGTTGGCATATTATGTCAACATCCTTGAAACATTCAGATATCCCTGCCAGGGAAAGGGGTACCCTTATGTGGAGTAGCAATGTAACTTATTTATTTTGGATAAGTTAATTTCCTTGAAACCAACACCTTAAAAGATGGATTGGGGAAGCAATCAACAGAGCTACAGGGTGGAGCAACTAAAAGAGGCCCTGAATGAGGCTAGCACATGCCCAGACACTGTGGTGTATCATGGCATGCTCTCAGACAGTAGGCAGGCTGCTGATGTTTTACTTGCAGTGGAACCTTAAGGGTAAAGTGTACCAGAGCAATCCAAGAACAATTTACTAGTTAAAGGACAATATCACTGCTGTAATTCTGAGAAAGTACTGCACTGCCTCGTGCTGAATATGCTGCACAGGATTCAGACATGTATTGCCACTGAAGGACATCACCTCCAGCACATCCTATAAAGTTTTAACCCAAACACAGTGTCGCACATATACATATTGTTAGTAGTCTTGTCATAAATAATAATAAAAACAATTCAGACATGCTCACATACATACATATACACTGGGCCTCTTTTAGCTGCACCACCCTTTGCATTGTGGCCTAATTTACAGGAACCTTGAGGATAGCTATATTTGAAGAAGCTGTAGGCCATAACGATGTGAAATGAAAAAGGTCTAACTGTGACCTAAGGATGAGTTCATACACCCTTATAATAATGACTATTGCTTTCTATTATCCTTCTGGCCCCAGTGGAACTGGGAACTATTTCCTTGGGTCTACCATATGATGTGAAATGGCATTTAGTAGATGTCCCTAGAGTCCAAGCACCAGCAGTGCCAGTACCATTATACAGGTATGTGAATTCATCCTGGGCTTAACCTGACGCCAGGTTTAGATTTGTCTATGCTAAAACATGTAGAACTTTAAGTCCTTAGTCTACAAAGCAAAGGAATGCTTGAGATGACATTTCAGATTAAATGCACACACTAAGGAAAGGCTTCCAATGATTCGATTCAACTAAATGAAGGTTCTTACACAAACCCAGACATAACGTAAGTACGCGAAAGTCGACCCATGCACGAATTTGGTCGGAATTCCGGTTCACTTCACGGACCTCGCCATTATAATGTCATATTGCCCTCTGTGTCTTCGTCGTCGAATCCGTGTTTTAAGCGAAGCTTAAAATGTGTCTCACAAAGAATACATCGTTGTTAAATCCGTATAATCAACCGGAAACGAGCTCCTTAAGTTACATCGTTCTTACTTTAAGTGAGGCACGCTGAGATCATGGTTACGAATGTCCCTGGCATACATTATGTTGTGGTACTTACTGGTGGCTCTAAGCGTCGATGGTTGTAAATATGGTGTTCTAAGGTAGCTGAAGAGTATGCTGTAAGAAATGATTACATCATTATGTTCTCGGGATTCGATATTTTATACATTATGTTGTGGTACTTACTGGTGGCTCTAAGCGTCGATGGTCGTAAATATGGTGTTCTAAGGTAGCTGAAGAGTATGCTGTAAGAAATGATTTCATCATTATGTTCTCGGGATTCAATATTTTAGAGGGTCGGTTTTCTGGATCGAATCGCGGTGAAGGTCTCTGAAAGTCGATCCCTAGCCGTAGGCATAGGCAAGTGAAGCACACGCATAAGGCCGGGAATTCTGCATTCAAATTTTCAATGGCACGTCTCTGGTGGTGCTAATGGTACATCCATCTTTCCACGGTCAGCCTAAGATTTATATCAAAGGCCATGGATATTCTTATCAAGTTTGACTGCCAAGCAATATCCAGCTAGTCCCCTCTTCGAATCTCCCTCCTGGAGATACCTCTCAGGCAACTATGCTGGGAAAATAGTCTGTCCAAAATCGGTCGTTCCTGCCTCTGCAAGCCAACACGGCGAGCAGCATGCGCGTAGAGGCATGGAGGCTTGCTAAAGCCTTCACGCCGGGTGGTGGATGCGTAGTGAGGCTAGGAAGCACATCACAGGCCCGACTTTGAGGAACCGCAGGGTCGGCTCTCGCGCCATTGGTTCGATTCATGCGTCCAGATATACTATTGCATTTCAATGCTTCTCGTGATATCGTTACTAATGATTCAAAGGCTTTCAAGCTGATATTGTAGATCACAATCCAACTTTTACAGATATAACACACTCACAACCCTGCGTGAAGCATTCGTTCATTATGGAGCTTCTCTTGTGCAGCACGTCATTGTACTAAGGAAACAGGCTCGACTTTCGCGTATTTACTATAAGTCAAGATACGTTAAATTTTCCTTTCCTGTCCTAAATCTAGTATTCATTAACGTTAGTCAAATCAGACATAGGCAATAACCAAAGCCGACGATGAGCCAAACTTAAGCGTAAGCGTAGCTTAAACTAAGTTGTTAGCTGGCGCCAACGTTAACGTTAGCCTGGGCTGCACTAGCTCTCTCTCGTCCTCAAGTTTCGTTCACGCCAAGTCGGAGGTCAATGAGGCTTAAACCTAAATCAAGTCCTTCATTATGTCTAAGCCTGTGTTCCTACAACAATTTCCGATGAGAAAATAACTCACTCTGACATTAAATTAAGCATAGGATCGGGTTCGTACCGAGGGTTGATCCGATCCACGCGAGATGCGACGCCACGAATGAGGCGACTCAAGAACGTGCAGGCTAGAATGAAGCCGGCCACGTTACCTGCACGATAGAGCAGCGGAAGCTGCTGGAGTCCTGCCATCTATGCGTGAGAGACTTCATTCTCGTAGAGTCCTCCTCGGCAGACATTCTTTCAAATTATTATCATCTCATCATCCCCAGAGGCTCCCCGTGATGATAAACTCTTAAGCGCCAGTCTCAGCCTTCTCCGATTAAATTTCGAGTCATTTTCCGGTAAAAGTCCAAAGAATCTAACTTGAAATGCTGTTTCTCCGTTACCGACCTAGATCTATCGGATATCAATGCACTCTTGCTTTTCATCTTCTTGACCTGACGGCATCGGTTGTTGCTACGTAGCACGTGGTGAAAATAAGATTCCCAATACCTAAATCCGCCCCAAAAAATTATTTAGTAATGGTGGCACGCCACCGGAGCCATTGCCCCGACCCGAGCCATAGCCGACTGTTCCGTGCGAGAAGGCCTGCTAAGTAAATCTGATATACTCGCTTTTGCATTTTCGGAGTTTCACAGCTTAGATTTTCGACCCGTTTGTGATTGCGTCATGCACTCCGGTCATGCCCTCCTCGGCAAGGTATAAAAGGGCCCCTCGTATTTGTTACGTTTAGGTCGTCTGACTCGCTGGGCCGATTGAGACAGACTTAGGGTTACCATATTTCGGACGGCCAAAACGAGAACGCCAAGCAATCGGACCGACATTTGAAGGCGAGGGAGGAGGATGTGTCCAGAGAAAATATTCGGACTTATGGTAACCCATGGGAGGACCTTCCTCCCAGACGAAAAGGGAAGAAAGAGTACATACCGGACGTATGGTAACCCGACACGGACTACCCGATCCGTGCGTTCACGCCTAGAACGGGCTTTACCTTCTTCACTGGTCTCGACCCTCGATCTTCCTCGTGAATCTCTAAAGGATCCTCTCGGGTCATTTCCTCACCACGGACTTTGCCCTGCCGTCTACCTTCGACGCGTCTTCCCGCTTCTCATTCGTGTTGCTAGCGTGAAATAATTCTCGGTCTCGTGGAACCGATGCCACTCCTTTCCATCATAACGATCACGCATTCCATGCATCTCTTTTTCTTAAGAAACTTCCACCCTTCACGTCCTCCTTAGGTTAAGCCATAATCGCTCATTCATTCTTGCAAGGTTGGAAAGCAGGACGAGCAGATGTGAATCGCGTCCATTTTCAATACTTACATGTACGGCGAAGCGTTTTCCGATTCCCACTAATGAACACGTTTTTCGGGCCGATTCCAGTCGTCATTTCTCTTCTGTACCTTTAGAAGTTTCTTTTTTTTTTCATTCGGAGGCGTGATTTCGAGCAAAAAGGCTGGAAAAGGAAAAGGGTGACGAGGACAAATATTCAAAATATTTCCTCTCGTGGAAGTTAATAGTGACTGTACCAACCCTGCAACACTACGAGAGTAAAAACAAAACAAAAATTCCAGGAACCCTACAATACGTTTTTCGAGACCCAAAAGGTCTCTAGACATCACGATAATAAATAAATTAAATAGAAAGATTCTACATGCATTCGCCTATTCCTCTTTCTTTTCCCCCTTCCCGTCATAAAATCGGACATGTCAAGCACCCTCTAACACAGAATCACTCCAGCAAATTTAAAGCTATAATTCCTCGGGATTGTGGAAAACAATAATTTTCACCTTTTCAAGATGTCAATTTCATTCCGATATTTTAAATCTCTCCCCCCCCCCCCCCTCACTGGGGTGTTTTCGGAGAAAGTACCCTAGGCAAAAGAAAGATATCGACTTGAAAATCACGAAGAGTGCCCTTTTTGTTGTTTGCGATGCACCATTTCACTACGAAAATTGAAATCAGCTGTCGTTGATCTAGGTTTAACGTGCAGGTTCGAGTTCCGTATCCCAGGGTTGCCGGATGAGAAGCACCATCATCCCGAACGACGACGGATCCAGTGTGAAACTCTAGAGCGAAACGCGTCATCCGAGTCTGGTCACCGTCGACAGAAGCATCGTAGCACCTGACAGCGGCGTGGCGTTGGGAGGGGGGATTGGGGGCTGCTTTCAGAAAAAGCCAGATGTTTTGCCCATGGCTGCATTGGCATGGCCTTCAGACTACCTTCGAAGGTTCTTTTCCTAACAAGAATGGCCAGATCCACTAGTTAATCCTGTGAGCGCAGCCAGAAATATACAAACTGAGCAAAATAATAGACTCCCAGTGAAATACGATGGATGCTCCCGGCCTGCATGCATACAATGCAAAATCGGTCCATTACGTGATGTCGCACGGTGATGCTACGTGGGAATAAATACCAATACCCCAAGCCGTTGGTGCACTTGTTGCGTTATCTATATAATAATGCAGGTCGTTATTGTGTGCAGATAGCCGACTTTTCTGTCTGTCATTCCTCCCATCCGCCGGGGGCCTGCGCGAGTGATTTTTTCTTCACCCACCCGAAACTCGATCGTCGGGCCGATCGGACCGGCCCGCAGCCCGCTTAGGCCTCTAGGCTTCAGAACTCGAGGTCTCTGGGTACGTGTTATTGGCGGCTCTGCTGGCTCAGCTGTCTTTCCCAACATCCCGTGACGTCGCATTCGTGCTGGCCTGTTCAGCGCTCACAGTTCAATTCGTTCCGCTGGCACAGCTTACCCGAGTGTGACGTCATTCAACGACGCAGTCGTATCGAGCAGCCGACGGATGGAGGTGTCTATTTCGCCAGCAGCTGAATAAAACGACACGCCCTCTGATTGCGTTTTCGCCCGGACTCGACCGGAAACTTGATCGGAGACCGAGCCGCACGTCCAATTCGTAGGTCGGGAAGGTCTGATCGAGCCGATTCGCATCCCGTGCACGACGAAAAATCATCCCTTATCCTTCATCCAATACCCGGGTGCTCGAAATTCGAGCGGCATGCCTCACTTGAATCATACGGGGCGAAACTCGCAGAAAATTTCCATACATACAATAGGGGGTTTCCAGGTAACGGAACGCATTTCCTGTGTCCGATCCAAAGTGTGGCTCTTAGAAATTCGGACGTTACCCCTTTGGAACTCCATGAAACAGGACTCTCTGAAAAATATTAAGGAAATTGGGGATCTCTGTGGATGGACAGCAACCCCATTTCTTCATCTGATCATAGGCGCCGAACCCAGGGGGGCAAAGGGGCACGTGCCCCCCCAACTATATTATTGAGGGGGCAACGCCCCCCCCAAGAATGGCAAAATTTCAACAAAGGCACATGGAAAATTGAAAACAAAATGCTGCTTCACGAAAGAAATGAAAAGTATGATTTTCCTTTCTGTTTTGAGCTCCAACTGGGGGAGATCCCATAGTCACCCCGTACGGGTATGGGGTGGAAGGGCCATGCCCAGCACCCACCCCCTCCGCTCGTCACTATGCTACCATAATAATACTGGACTACCCCAATGGATCCTGGAATAACTGCGTCGTTGTTACTTCAGGGGCAATAGGAACTTGCCCCCCCAATACTTATTAAAAGTCGGCGCCTATGCATCTGATACCCGAGTGTTCCAAATTCGCATGGTGTGTCTCGTTTGAATATTATGGAATAGAATTCTCTGAAAATTGGCATATGGGGGAAATTCTGGCAGGAAGTGGGGGAGTTGATGGGACGCACCCAATATTATTTATCTGAAATTGGCTATTCAAAATTTCAACTGTGTCTCATTTGAACGCCCTGGGAGAGAAGTAGACTAATCTCAATTAAGAAGACGTGAATGTTTCATGGTTAACAGCTAATTAGCTATAATAGCAAGACTTATCTAATAGCTATGTGCTATTAGGTAAGGGTTTCTATTATTTTTGCCAGTGAATTAAGCGACAGTGACCATGGTTAGTAAAAGGAAGAGTCCAGACAAGGAGAGAGTATGAAGGTACTGTTAGGGTACAAGGTACAATTTTGTATCAAACATTTTACTCCACTTATATGAAAACTGCACCCCGTGATTGTCAAAATGTTAAGCTTTTTCCTCAAGATCCAAGCTATTCTTTATATTCATGCAGAATGCAACAAGGTCTACTGCAACAGGGATGTGCACAAGACCAGCAGAGAAGTACCACACTATGTCTTATACATTTGGATTTATTCCTTTTGTGCTCCGTTCACAAGGATCTTTTAAAAGGCACTTCTTCACAAATTCAAGCATGTTCCACGTCACACTTTCACATTCCAGCCACATGTTTTTCTCCTTGGACACATATTTGGAAATATTTTGCATTGCTTGAAGGAGGTGATCTCCACACCTACAGCAGAAAGAGAAACTTCTTTTCAACAGCTCACAAGAATCACAACGGGCAAATGATGACAATGTTGAAGGACCACCCAATAATGCAACAGGACCTATGACTGCATCATGCATCCATCAGGATACATGATAGCTGGTGCCTGCATCATGTTTCACACCCAAAGTATGACTGTTTTAAAAAAATTTCATGTGTTATAGGGCATTAGGTAGGTTTGGTTTCATCTCCTGTGCCAGTTTCAGGAAAGTCCAGAATCTATGAATCTAATCTCTGCTCCTCAGTTGCATGTTTCATAAAGATGATAGTATATTCTATTGAATGATGCCAATCAGCTGTTTTCTGTTCACTTTATATACCTGGTGCTTCTGAAATCTACCTGATAATGCAAGCATGCTTGCTTGTTCTCATGCAGCAAGTCCAATGTATAAACAAAAGATATTTAGTGTATAATCTTACAACTTCTCATCAGGATAGCATTTATAGAGTTTTAGAGCTAAGTAATAACATGTATTCAATGCATTGTACATACAAGTTTGAAGGGCAGAAAATATGCTCTGCAAAATGTACTTCAACATACTTGAGATGATGAGTGGAAACTGAAGACCTCTGGGACTCAATCACGAGATGCATCTGCAGTAATGATGCCAACTTGAGAAATTTTATGATGATGGGTAAGGACCTGTCCCTCTGCAAAATGTTCCTTAGCTTCCGAATCTTTACCGTGGGGGAAGAAAGTTGTTGTTCGACAAATGCCAAACTTTCTTTTGTCTTCCGTATCACATCAAGGCCCAAAACATTAATTTTTCTGAGACATTTTACCAAAGACATTTCAGCTTTTGGTCTATAAAGAGTTCTCAAGTTCATCTCATTCAATGCATTCTTCACTGGTTGACTCATGTCATCAAAAGAAAAACAGAAAAGCTGGAGTACAGAGCAGAATTCATTACTCCATCCCTCCATTAAAGATGAAGCTTGGCACCATTCTGTAACTAGCAGATCCATTTGAACAAGTTCTTCTCTCCATAAAGAAATGGGATGGAAATGACTTTGATAGCCATCTACAAAGGCATGAATATGAGGAGGCAGTTCTTGATGAGATCCAACTGCCACAACACAAAATGATATTGCCCAACTCAACGTGCAAAGGCCTTCTGGCACCTCAGAGAGGCACACCTCTGCGTGACTGATCCTGTCTCGAATCCGAGGGCCTTCTGGATAGATTAACAGATCCAACAGCATTTCCATAATGTTCGATGGGAGAAGCCTGGCAAGCTTCTTGGGTCTCAGCATCATTTCATCAAAAGTCAAATAAAGAGAATCTTGCTCAGCAGTAATGATTCTTCCAGGTAAACCATTCACCTCACAATAAAGGATTCGGAGACTACATTCTAACTGTGGCAGCAGGAGGATGATGCTCTCTCCATACCTGCAACAAAGCAAATTAGACCTATAACCATAATATACATAATACAGTTCATCCATGCACACAATGAGCATTTTTTAAATGGAAAAAATTTCAGTTTGGTACAAGTCACACTGAAACTAAAGTCAACTTGAATCTAAAAATGTTTGGAGTTGAAACCTTCCTATATTTGTCCATGCTAACTTTGTTTTGATATCTTCTCAATGGAAAAAATTACTTGCAAAAAAGAAAAGCTTCCATATGATAAGAAAAGTGCAAGCACATAATAGAAATGGCCCAAATAGAACTGCTTGCAATTTCTACTACTAGTGTATCTCAAGATATTCCCAAAAATCACAAACCACCATTTCACATCAGTAATTTTTTTTTTCTTCCTCCTCTTGTTTTTGCCAATAGGAATAGTCTACATCATTCTATATTGTTAGTGAGATATCTTAACATAGCAAAAGGTTTCAGAAAGAAATCTCACGGCAGTCCAACAATTTTATAGCCACATATTACTCAGTTTTAGATTCATTCATCTCCATCAACATGCAAATATCAAGATCTCCAGCCATTTGATGCTGTATTGAACCCAACGAAATACATTGCTGCATTGCAGCTGATGCTTTCTTGCTATCCAAAAACTGCCCTGCATGTGAAAGCCCCAGGATCATGTTCAAAACAAGAGACTTGCCATGATACTAGCACCCATATTGGCAGCAATGAGAAAATGAAACAGTGAATCTCGCTGCATGCGAGCAGAAAAATATCCTCACCTTTGGCTCAATGCATATTCACAGGCAGCCAGCCAAATACATTTCATCTCTGACATCACATAAGGAGATGAAAGTATATCTTTGAGATATACTTGTAGATCAAGAGTAGGGCATGAAGGAATTTCAGAAGAAACCACAGCTGGAGGTCTTGGAATGATATTTATGTCAGTGTGTCTCTGTAGTGAAGATCCGAGTTCCATAATGGCATGGATGAGTAATAGAGGCAAAACAGGATATGCTTCTGATGGGGAGAGGAACCCATGCCATACTAGATTTCTCAGATTCAATGAAACAGGTGGTCCCACCAATACTTGAAGCATCTCCATCTATAGAAGACACAAGTATCCAAAGGGGGCAAGTGTCAATATCTGCAAACAAATAATAATCAAGAAATATATATTTAAAAATTTCATTAATGTCATACTTCTGCCACAACTGCTTCAAGAGACTCAAACACAGACAGGAGCTAATAGTCACTTTAACTGTACTAAATTCAGTGTTAGTCACCAGCAGGAAGCAAGTAAATAAAACATCAAAGCAAAACACTTTCAAGTAGTGAAAATACCTTCATTGAACTGAATTTATATTCATCAAACTCAAATCCTTTTTCAAAAATCATACAGAATAATTTCAGGTCTAAGCAATGAAAAGCAACAGTAGAATACCTTATAAAGAACCTATTGATGGACCAAATTAGTATCCTGTTCTCCTGCATTCAAGCACACATAATTTGTGAACAGGAGGCAGTGTAGAGAATCATAGATCATATCTTGAATACATCTACCATGAAGAGAGTAATTTTAATAAAAATATGAACAATTTGTACAGCTAAACATATGGAAATGATGTCAATCAGCATATGTTTAAGGGCAATGTCTCACAAGGAGAAGCTTGTCTCAAAAGAGTCAAAACTGATTGTAAGAAAATCGAAATTCAACTTACCAAATCAGGTTCAAAGATGGCTTTTAAATGTGGACTGCTAAGGAGATCTCTCATATGAATTGGTACTGACCTATCCATCTGCCAGTAGACCTGCAAAGAAACAAAAACATATAACTATAGGTACTATTTAGCAATAATCACTGTACAGAAAAAGATCAAGAATGGAATCTATCCTGCAGTTATGAAGAAACAACACCATAGAAATGTCAAAGGCATTTCATTTTAAAATGGAGTTTCACTGAGCCTATGGAAATGGGGAATCATAAGCTCAAGAAATTCATACAATCCTAAATGTTTGATAGCTTCTTGATTCCATAACTTCCAGCATGACTTCAAAATATATTTGTAAACAGGAATCTTGGAGTTTCTTTATTTCTTGTAAGCTCATAAACCCCAGGGTGGGCTTATCCTAATGAGCCAAAACATCAACATGCTGGAATGAACAGTGAAGTTGTATGCACAAATAAATAAATGCAAAAGCATAATATTTTCCCCAAGGTTTCTAAAGCACTGATACTGCACTAGTATCATGGAAATGAATAATAAAATAATAAAATGAAATCCATTGACTGCTGGAACCAAGCATATGGAAGAGCTGAGCATGTTTGGCAATTCTTAAACTCTATTCCCAAAGTGAAAACTGTCTGGCCCAGATAAATTCTGGAATGGCTATAAATTCTGGCCAATCCATAAACAGAATGGTATGCAATTCTGAAAGGGGTGATGAAAAAAACTACTGAATCTCACAAGGCAAATGGCATTCCTCAACTTTCATTGTGGCTAGTAGTAATTATCTCATGTATACCAAAGTCAGCTCAACAGTGGAAGTGAAGGTCTTGTAGCATTAATGGTCTAGCAAAATACTCTATTATGACAGGCTAAGAATTGCATCAGTAGTTACTTATAGTCTTAAAAGAAAAGTGCTGATCCCCCATGGTTACTACTGATGATAAATCACAATCACATGTCATCATGATAAATAAATGACCATGTTGCTTCTGATTACAGATTGCCATTCTGAGCTCTTTTCTAAAAATTGCACAAATTTTCACTAGATGTCAGCACTTATCAGTGCAAAAAATATTGACGTAGTTCCCAGGCTCACCACAGAAGCATCAGAGTAAAAGTCAAGAATATGAAATATACTAGACTACACAATCAAAGTGAAGAAAGAAATAGGGAGCAAAGGGGTTAAAATGATGAAAAGTACAGTGCAAATGGTAGGAATCATTGAGCACTCTTCTCACATTTCCCAGAGCCCTCTCTAGGTGACTGGAGACCAGAAGGAGTGAGAGAAGAGACTGCACTCCTCCTGTCTGAGCATCCCTTCTACACTGCAAGAGTATGTGAGTGCTCTCCTTTCCTGTCCATGCAACACAATCACTAAATTCTTCATCATTGAAGCTCTTCACTCTGTCAATATAAGCACTGGAAACCTCTGCTAAGGCTCCAAGTTTCTGGAGGTACCAGTCACGTTCTTCCCCTAAACAAAAAAAAAAAAGGAACACATCATAACAGCGTGCCTAGTGAGCTGCAAGAAAAATATTATGCATTGACCATGTCAATAAAAAACAGAACAGGGTGAACCTACCTCTTAATGTTTGTTATCACCTTTGAAGTAGTTCTCTTGGGCATGTATACATTGGTTCCAGCGACCTTTCCACCTCCTGAAGCAAGCCGTGAAGTCTTCTTCTGGGATGGCGTTCAGTTCTCATGTTGCATTTTCTTTAATTGAATCTATGGCTTCAAATCTCATTCCTTTCAGAGGAATCTTCAAGTTACAGGGAGTCATATCTGGAAACTCGCATTCTCCAGATATGGCACCCTGCGGCTTCTTCCTGTTCCCAAAGTTGAAGATTCCTCTGAAAGGAATGAGATTTGAAGCCATCAATTCAATTAAAGAAAATGCAACATGAGAACTGAACGCCATCTCAAAAAACTTCGCAGCTTGCTTCAGGAGGTGGAAAGGTCACTGGAACCAATGTATACATGCACAAGGGAACTACTTCGAAGGTGATAACAAATATTAAGAGGTAGGTTCACGCTGTTGCGTTTTATTGCCACAGTCTGAGAACTTTTGGATCACACCTTGTATATTTGGTGAAGCACAAGTCACTGTGACTTAGATACACGACAAGGTGAACTGTTGTTAGATGTGAAATCTGCTCCTGCTATCTGACATTTCTGACCAGCTTTCTTTTCCCTATTCACCAAAGTCAATATTACATGAGATGGAGGGTATGTCAGAAATAAGATTTTACATGTCTTGATAGGGCATTCAGGATCATTCCAATATGCCTTCTAAATGCCCATTTCAATCAAACCCTAGGCAGGCCAAGATCTTTGTATTCTTCCTTTCATTAGCTCTCCTAGGTTTTGAAAATGTGAAAGCTCAAACGAGCCAAGAACATATTCTTTCTGCAAGTATAAATATGACTGCCTCGGTTTGTTTCAGGGGAAAAATTCTATCCAAGAAAAAAAAAAACAGCATCCACAAGAGATGATTCAAAATTTCTTAGATAAATTCATGCATGGCCTCATTGTTGTGGTCCATAAAAGTTAGGCTTCACTCATCAAATTACCCAAGATTCACACAAGACTACCTGAAGAAGCAGAAGAGGATGGAATGGAAATCTTCATGATGACTGTCATCATTTCTTTCACTGGAGGTGATAGAAGTGAAATAGGCAAGACAATATTAGTACGAATCCCAGTCCCAGGTTCCCCTTCTACTATAGCATCCATCTTGAGCCTGTCATCAAATCATGGATATGTTGAAGGCCATTTCTCTCCCATTCTTTCAGCAGCATTCACCATATGCCCATGCCAAAACTGGAAGACAAGTGGACATTTTCACTTTTCACGCCAATTGGAGTTCACTAACCTTATGTTCATACAAAGCAGGATAAATGCTAGAACAGGTGGTAAAAATTATTCTTAGATAGGGAAATTTTTATAAGTAGATCAAGTAAAGTATTGGTGGGTAATATTTTACAGAAACCTTGTTTAGGACAAAAACATGCACCAAATCTACACAAAAAAAGGCTAAAACTAATGGGGTGATTAGTAAAGTACACTATGTAATTCAATGGTCACTCTTAAGAAGCATCTGCTTCACACTAATTCATCACCATAAAATTTACTGTTTATAAATATGCCATAATACATATTTAAAAAAGTATTTGCAAGAAATTTAAGTGCTCCAAAGAAGAAGTATTAGGATTATGAGCTTTGCAGGCTGTAGAGAACACCCTAAATATCTCTTTCTAATCTGCTATGAAAACTTTATTCAGTTTCACTTTTGTCAAATAATTGATAAAGAAAGTGAAGTTATATGTCAGAAATGTAAAGCTACCTAGGATTGCTGACTCCCACCTTATGAAACAAGAGCATAACAAGTATGACAATTTCAAATACCCAGAATGAATGCAAAATTTGCAGTACAAAATATAGTACAAGGATGGAGATAATATAATGAAATTGCCTAGAATATAAGAGTTGCAAAATCAATCCAAATCCATAAAGCTGAAGTATTCAATTGCTTAATGAAAACAATCTAATTCAGGAACCAGGTCCTTCATAATTGGCTCATAAGGCTGAATGGATGTCTATGGGAAAAAAAAAGAAATAAAGATTTTCAATCAAGATTTTTTAATTCCAACCTATTTTGGGGGGGGGCTTGAGCCTCCCAAGCCCCTATGAATCGCTGCCAATGTCTCTGCCACAGATTTTGACTCAAAATACCACTCGATGATCTTTATTCTTTGGGAGAAACTGAGCATTTTCAGCAGTTGTCAAAATATTCGTTTTTCAGGTACCTGGGATGGAGAAAAATGAATATCATTAGTGTTCTGGAATAAAAAATGTAGTCCTCTTTAAGACTATGGCAATGTCAAATTATGTCGGCGATGAGCAAAAAAATCATTGTCAAGTTACTTTATGGACACCCTGTATCTAATATATTTAGGTGATCATGACTGATGGATGCTAATTCTAACCTTGTTTTAGATATGATAGAAAGATGAAAATTGGTATATGAGTATCTGTTAGGATGCTGATTTTAGGAATGTTCTAACCTTAGAGGCACATCCCCTGGGGGCACAGTATTTATGGAGGCATTTTACAATAAATGCTTCCACTTCTGTGACACTGAGAGGAATAGAAAGCTGAAACTTTGTACATAGAAGGGCCTGACCAGAGGAGGGCACAAGAAACAATATTTCCCTGGACTTGCATATCAAGGGGCCCTCAGGAGACCTCCTAAGAGATCCAATGCCAAGATCCCAAAAGGCCCATCAAGCCATCCCTGTCCATATAGTGGCCTGCAAGGACCTCTTGTTTTAGTTTTGCCCCTGGCCTCTGAAAACCTGAGTGGGCTTATGTATAGGTACATACAGAGATGCAGATTTCAGGAAGAACCATACTATTATGAAACATCCATCAGTGGCATCAGGGCTTATATTAATGTGCAGTTGTAATAGATATGGGTAGATCTGAATTGGAATTTTTGTAGTTCAAAATTGGGTAAGAAATACAATTTGAAACACAAATTCGAATTTAAAATGGTGCCAAATCTAATTTTTCTTCCTAAATTTTTGCTCAAGGGTGGAAGGGGGGGGGAGAGGGGGTACACAGCACTGTACCAACCATTCCTACATAAGGGTTATAATCACTTGTGCAGTTCTGACTTTTCCTTACAATATGTCCTGGGTGGCATATTTTTTTGGCAGGCACATGGGCTTTAAGCAGTCTCGACAGAAAATAATCCATACATTAAAGTATAATACGCTTTTTGAATCACACTCAACACATCGGATTCTGGCTTTGATGTTCTACAGGAAACAAATCTCCAATAAACTAAGTTAAGAGTTCAGAAGAAAAAAAAGACACCACCAGAATCGTTCGTAAAATCCAAGGAAAACCAGAGCTGCAGGCACAGGACTTACTTTTTGTGGCAACTGATCCCCCGGGGCAACAGGGAAAGGGTTGCCCCATAGACACACATGTTGGTCAACATAGACCGCACCCGGCATGACTCTCACACCCCACCTCACTCATTCGGTGCAGCCATGTCATCCGCAGAGTTGTCAAATGAGTTGACCCCCCCGCACAGTGTCCAACGGAGATGTTACTCAACAAAAAGTAAATAAATAATTCCAAATTTAAATGCTCTTTAGACATTAACTTCAAAAGGTTGAAAGCAGGCCAGGAGTAGGCCTACCCTAAAGTTAAGGAACGCTCGACCTCGACACGTGGTAATCAAATGGGTGTTATCGCCTCTCGATACTGTACCACTAAACCATCTTGAAATTTGAAAGGGTCTATAATTACAGCGATGAAGCCCATTTTATGCAGCGTGCACAGTAAGGCCGGGAGACAGAACTGAAGTGACCGCTCCCCCCTCTGAGAAGATTTCGTAACTTGCTTTAAGGGTGTGGTGATATCATGACAACGACGGCAGTTACTGGCGTAAGCTAGTGGTATTTATTTATTGGTCGGAAACGATGGGAAAGAAGAGGAGGGGTTTTCACAAGTCACGCATATCATCCAAGAATCGGACGGAAGCTTCTCGTTTAACAAATTCGAAGTAGCACGGAGCAAGAGATCCGAGAACGTGCGGAATTTATGGTGACGATAGACTCCATGCCTTCCACCATCACCTGGGGATTCAAAGTTCGAGTTCTTTATAGGAGCCGTTGTTTTGACAGACCGAGAGATGTCGTTCCTTCCGAAGAGGATCGTGACATGCAGCAGTCACGAGTGCGACCTTCACGTTTTCCTCTTTCTCATCTATTTCTGCTGCCAGAGAAAAGGGAGAGCCAACTCGAAGGCTTGTGGCATTTGTACGGTCCCATCACGTTCCAACGCTTAAAACATGCGAGCGAGTGCGATCCTCTCGCAGGCATACATACAGGGTGCTCTAGTGACTCTGCTCTGTCCCAGAAACTCTAATGACTCTGCTCTGTCTTCTTTCATTCGTAACTGATCGATGGCTGCGCACTTTCGCGAAGAGGTTAAAATTCCGCACCAGAATCTAAAAGAAATTTAAAAAAATTCCTTCATGGGTGGAGGAGCATTTTCGTCCCATTCGACAGCAAAGATTTTTCTGGACGCATCGTCAATCTTGCTGAAGACTTCTTAAATGAATTCATCGGGAACTTCGGGAACATGAAACAGGAGGCGCCCTAGCCCAGGTAACACATCCATGTGGAAACAACATTGAAACAATGTTTCATGGCAACATTTATATTGTTGAAACAACATTGAGGTGCCACATTGATTCAATGTGAAGATGTCATTTTTGTCAACATTGTTTCAACATTGAAATGGAATGTTGAAACATATATTGTGGCAACATTCATTCAACATTCCTCAATGAGTCCCTCGTGATTGGGTTTCTCCATGGATAAAGCAGAGGTAAATTCATCAAAATGAATCGCATGACCTGTGGATGATGAACTACATATACAAAAAAGGATAAACCCTCTTCAGTATCTATAGGTCAGTACCCACAGAGTACTGAGAAGTTCGAGAGGATGTGTACTCTTCAGTTCTGCAAACAGCACCAAAGCCTTGTATGCCCAACCGGTTTGCAACACGAGGATAAATTCTCTCAGCTTCTCTCTTAGAAGTTTTGTGATTGGATCACTTCAGGTTATTCTTGTGTGTGCTCTACACGTCTCCAATCGCCTAGACTTCTATGCGCTCACACTAAACCTGGACATTTAATTTGTTTCAGAATCAGATTCTTCAATCAGAACGTCATAATTCTACATTTTTCTAATATATGTGTTCATTAATTACGTAATAATAAGAGGAAAGTGGGAAGAAAACGCTTTAATGGAAGGTGACAGATCCGTAATTGCATTAGGAGGCTACAGGGTAACATGGATACCATCTAGTGAGCGCTCTTGGTACTTCATTATGATCGCGTCTAGACTACACTACCCTAGTAACATAACGTCCATAAGAGGATGCAAGACGTCTCCGCAATGACCGTAGGATAATTGGAAATTCTTTATGTATTTGTTTCCGAATTAAAAAAAATCATTATTCAAATAAACGGCATGCAACTCAATAGTTGTGGAGTCTCATTTTTTCCACATTGAAACCATGTTGTGGTAGGTTGATAGTACTCCGAAAACCTATTGGAGAGATCCCACCCTTTACAATTTTAAGAGGGGTTAACAATTATGCCACATCTAATAAATATAATCAGAATATTCCCCAATTGGAATCCACAATGTGATGCGACGACATTGTATCAACATTGACACAATGTTCACCTTCAACCTGCAACATTCGCACACTCAATCCACATCCAATCCATGTTGTTTGAATGTTCTGTGTTACCTGGGTATAGGCTACAAGATGAGGCCTCTGCACGAACCTCACTCGCCTCACACGGCCAGGGAGGTGGAATATTGGCAAGGGAAAAAAAATGGGGAAAGGAAAAGCAAGATTCGTAATACCGTTCTCTACCACCCTACGCTCACTTCCCAGCAGTAGCGAGCTGAGAATTTTATTTACCAAAATTTTATTTCACGAACATTGTGCGAGATTATCTAATGCGAAGTTCCCGAACCGTTGCATTGGTCGAGGGTCAAACAGAATGTTGGCTTCAAGATAACCTGACCTAACCCCCTTGGACTTTTTGCATGGGGGCACATTAAGTCAAAGGCTTACGGCAGAAAGGATCTCAATGTTGAAGATGTAAGATATCTATGTTGCTGTTAACACCGTAACCCGACATGCTGAACATCCTGAATATTCAGGGAAACAACAGATCGATTGCAGTAATGTATCGATTTGGAAGGTGGTCATGTGGAACTTCAGTATAAAAATTTAAATAATTGATTTTTAATTTACCACCACCGGTTTTATTTACTTCATTATTGACACATTAGTGACACATTATTGACACATTATTGACACATTAGTGACACATTATTGACACATTAGTGACACATTATTGATACATTAGTGACACATTATTGACACATTAGTGACACATTATTGACACATTAGTGACACATTATTGACACATAGTGTACATTATGCATTTTTGCAAGAATTTTGAGTTTTTCAATAAAATAGATTGTGACTTTCTGACCATCCTGTAGTGACGAAATTTCGGTCTTCGACGATGTCGAGTGGTAATCTCATGACCTCTCGATATCCCATAGCCACTGTCACCAATGAGAGGTCACGGTAATCACGATTACATGCATGTGACGGACCGTTCCGACATGGAATAAGCATTAAATCGAAGTTACCATAATTTGATATGGTAATACAACAATCTTGACTCGAACAAAATCGGTCAGTTGAACGGGGATTGGTGACAAAACGTCAAATGTCATTTAGTAGAAAGGACTCTTTGTCGAACTTCGTATTGTCGAAATTTCTTATGTCGAAAGACACAAGGTAGAAAGAACAAATTGTAGAATCCCAGAAGGTCGAATTTCGCTTTTATTATTGAAGTCATATTATGTCAAGTATGTCATGTCTGCTGAAATATGCCTGTCGGCAATTTACCGAGTTAGAGGCGGAGATTGTGGGCAATGCTTTTACGAAATCCAAGGGTGTCCCTGTTGACGTAATCATGACACACGGTTTCAAGTTTTTTTTATCTTTCGCTTCATCCATGCGCTTACATATCTTTGGCGGGTGACCAATTTCCAGTACGCATATCTCTCGCTTCGTAAAGTCTGTTCTTTCATGATTTCCTGAAGAAAGAGGAAAATATTTGGATGCGATTTACCAACAACTGCTGAAAACCTTCGATGCCATCCTTCTACGCTATTGTTCGTTCGTGGCTCTTCACGGAGAACTCTGTCGGACACGTTCCAAAGGGCTGGTGGATAGGGAACCTTCGCTCTTGGACGCCCTCGGATACGGCGACCATCGATGTAATGTCCCGAAACCCTGTCACCATGCTTAAAGAGTCTTCAGGCATATCGGGGAGGAGGGTATAAAATGCCTGGACTACTTCAGCCACATGAACGAAGGCTAGTGAGGCCAACATCCTTATATTCAAGGAGAACTCTTCATCTTGTCCATATGTTGTTGCAAGTCCTGCAGCTTAGACTCTCCTCCAAATTTTTTTTAGCAGAAGTGATACGTGATTGCACTTCACTGCTGCAATCATCCCACTTTCAAAGTCCGTATTGAAATGGCTCACAGAAAGGTGAAAGTCCAGCCTCTGGATCTCTTGCAGAACTCCCTTAAGCATTGCTTCGTAGCAGATTTCGACCTTTCCTCCCGCGATACAATACACCAGGGGAAAAGATGTTGCCAAAAACTGGGGCATGATCACCGTACCAAGAAGATGCCTTCGCAAGTTGATTCGCTAGCTGAAAGGGTTTGAATGGAGAAGTCCCTTATAAAGAGGGGAAGTCAAGTCAAGGTCGTGAAGTGGTAGAATGACAGCCTGTCTTCCCTGAGGGTGTGACGAAGATATTCGTGATTGTGCGACGCAGAATGGCCTTCGACTTTTGATACCTTTCTTCGACTAAAGTCGCGTTATGTGTTTTGTCCATTCGACGAAAGATCCCTTTCGAAATATTTTCTTTCGACAATATGGGAATTCGAGCACATTTTCATTCGACAAAATGGGATTCGACCATGTGGTACTCGACCTTCTGTGCGATAACACGACTGCTTTACAGCAGAAGACAGCCTGCTGGAAAGCATAGACTTTTATAGATTTCTATCGAACATTTTCACCTAGGGTTCTATCTGAAGCGGAACACCAAGCTCCGAGGATGATGATGAGGAAATCTCTGGATGCCCTCGTAGACCTTCAGGCTCCCTCTACGAAGGGAGAGAAATGAATCCACAATGTGAGGATTACATAATAAATGTAATCCGCACATTGTGGATTCCAACTGGGGAATATTCGGATTACATTTCTTAGATGTGGCATCATTGTTAACCCCTCTTAAAATGATGAAGAGTTGGACTTCTTCAATAGGTTTTCGGAGTGCTATCAACCTACCACAACATAGTTTCAATGTTGAAAAAATGAGACTCCTCAACTATTGAGTTGCCGTCTATTATTATGTATTTGAATATTGAATTTTTTTTTAGTTTGTAAACAAATATATAAAACATTTCCAATTACCCTACGGTCATCGTCGAGTCGTCTTGCATCCTTTTATGGATGTTATGTTACCAGGATAGTGTATTCTAGGCGCAATCATAATGAAGTACCGAGAGCCCTCACTAGATGGTATCCATGTTCTCCTGTAGCCTCCTAATGCAATTACGGATCTGTCACCTTCTATTAAAGTGTTTTCTTCCCACTTTCCTCTTTTTATTACGTAATTAATGAACACATATATTCTGTGGAATTATGATGTTCTGATTGCAGCATCTGATTCTGAAACAAATGAAATGTCCAGGTTTAATGCGGGCGCATAGAAGTCTAGGCGATTAGAGACATGTAGAGCACCCAGGAATATCCTGATAGTAGTCCATTCATAAATCCTCGAAAGAAAAAGTTGAGGGGATCCATCCTCAAGATGCAAACCATTCAAGCACACATGGCTCCAGTGCTATTTGCAAAACTGAAGAGGACACATCCTCTCAAACTTCTCAGTACTCTGCCAGTACAGACCTACAGAAACGGAAGAGGATTTATCCTCTTTAGAATATATTGTTCACCATCCACAGGTCATGCGATTCATTTTGATGAATTTACCTCTACTTTGATCCACGGAGGAACCCAAATACCAGGGACTCATTGAGGAGTGTTGAATGTTGATGCAAGGTGGAAATAATATTGAATGAATGTTGTCATCCTCAACATCAACAAGGATCAACATCAGCATCAACAAGGAATGTTGAAACAATGTTGACAAAAACGACATCTTAACATTGAATCAATGTGATACCTCAATGTTGTTTCAACATTATAAATGTTGCCATGAAACATTGTTTCAATGTTGTTTCCACATGGATGTGGAAACAATCACAATTTTCCACCTGGGCAGAGCCAGAAAACCTATGATAGAGACTTTAGTTTCGCTAAGTCCTCCGGGAATATGTAACATTATCCAGACGAATTATTGCAGGTTGTATTTTTCTTGCCTTTTATAACGCTAAAATTTTCAAATGTGAAATTTCCAGAATTTCTTCGTGAAAAAATAGGCGAAATACCAGGTGGACATGGCAGCCCCCATTGACACAAATGTTTGCATAGGGTGGAGCCCAAAGTCCAAGCATCGCGTTAATTTGCGTACTACAGAAATCCCCACCGTATCTCAATACCCAAACCTGTTACGGACTTGGTCAACGTGTGTGAATATGGCAGCTTATCGAAAACCTTGTTATTTGGCGTAAGCAAGCTAGGGTTCTCAAGCACGTTGAACTCATTCAGACGTGAAGTCTAATAGGCCTGGTTAACTGAGCGCGAGTAGAGTCACCTGGAAGCCCAATTGATTGGGATTCCTATTATATATAATACACACCCCACCCACCCCCCCCCCCCCCCCCCCC